>VWYP01009036.1:31967-85409 GCA_013400435.1 Pycnonotus jocosus
GGCAGGGTTGGCATGAGAAAAACTGTGCAAGCTCATCACAAAAAAACTTTAGTTTGGAAAGTGGCAGTCATCAATATATAATTAAGGTTATAGAGAAGCTTCCCAATCAGCATAGCAAGTTAAAAAATAGAACTAATTTTGAGATGCTATAAATAGGACTGTACTTAATTACTCAGCAGGTGACTTGCAAACCTTTGTTTCCAAATGAAAACAAAATCTGGGAGGCCTGCATCATTGGATGCTAAAAAAATGGAAGTTAATTATAATTCAATATGACATACTATGAAGTATAAAACGTTGATTGAAAGGATTTAGGGCAAAAATATCAAAGGGAGTTATTCTATATTCAGGAAATTGTATGGATACTTGATTTTCACAAAAATCAGATTTGTATCTTTACTTTTCTTGCTGTGTCTCCAATACCAAATACAAATATGCAGCACTAAGCCAATTCAGCTCAGTCTGATTTATCACAATAACAACATCTAAAAACTACTAAGTTGAGTGCATTAACTCTCATTTTTAAAACATCAAACTAGCTAAATGAATAAGGGTTTAAAAGGTTCAATTTACTTTTTGCGTCTTAAGAAAAAATAAATTCAGAACTGATAAGAGTTCTTAACTGCCTTTCAGATAAGAATCTTAGCAAATTAGGATAGGTGAAATCCACATAAATATGGCTGAGAAGATGAATTATAAGACTTTCTTGATCAGCATTATTATTACTAGTATTATTTTAGGTAAATGGTAAACTTAGCATATGCCACAAAACCTGACCAGTTTTAGTTATAAAACTACATATTCATAATTTCTGTTCCATATTCTTTTACACCATGTCCTAGTACTTCTCTTGGCTTCTGAATGCAGAAATAAATACTGCTTCATAAAGTGATTTAGAAAAATCTTAAACCAGAAATGCCTATTCTTTTATAAAAATCTTAAATACTTAAAGCAACTCAGCAAAATAGTAAACATGAACAGAAGCAAAGGCACAACTGATTGCATCTGTCCACGTTCTAACATTGTGACAGTAAGACAGTAAATTTTCAGAAACCTCATCAGTTTTCTACAGCACAAGGCCATGTCAGTAGACAAAGCAGAATCATTACTAGAGCTAGTGATCTTAACCCTGTCAGAAACAGGCAGTTGGAAGCCAGATGCCTCCTTCTTACTGTTTTTCATTCTAACTAATGAGTTCATCTACTACATTATGGGAAAAATATGGGCCTAAGTTAACTAAATGACATATTGTATATCTGATGACCTCATCTGTCACGCTGCTTCCCTAAAATATCTTGTTTGCTTGTGATTTATGAAGTGTATTGTAATTGTTTTAACCTACTGAGTTACCTAAATAGCTCTTGCACTGCTTCCATATGGCTAAAAAATACAACCCTCACTCCCCCTGCTTATTAACCTAATAATGAGCTGTTTCATATGTAAGGTAAATACCCACAATTTTGGCATTGTAAAAAGTGATGATACAAATCACAGTTTTAATATTTATTTACTTTGAAAAGAGGAAAAAATTAAATGCCTATTTCTGTAATCTTCTTGTCTTTTTTATATTGTTAAACCTCCCTACTAGACAAAAATGTGTTAAAATTGTTCAAAAGTAAGAGGAATGAAAATTATTTTTTTTAATTGCTTACAATATGGCTGAAAAAATATTGTGAAGTAATACTACCTCAAATCATTGTTAAATTTCTGCTGTAAATAGAGAAACATTTGGGAGTGGAGGTTTTGGGCAATCTTGATATAAGACTTGCCTCCACCTTTGTCTGCATTTGCACTGAAAAATTTATGAGTTGTTTTTTTGCGTAGCTGTCTTAAAGCACTGGTGAGAATCTTAACAGTTGCCTTTTATAAACCCTTTGTAGTTTTCTACAAGCTTCCAGAAACAGCATCCTACAAGATGAAAATGCTTTCATTCCAAGTAGGCAGTGATATTCCTCCATAGGTGGAAGAGTCAACTAATCAATTCCTAAACTCTAGGCCACGAAGACAGTGGAAAAATTCTTCCCTGCAACATCGGTCTACTAATTTCTGTGAGTAAGAAGCAGCATGATTGAACTGAGATGAGAAACTAAATATGGGAACAGAATCAAAGAGTAATAAGGGTCTGATTTAAAAGTACATTGAGAGAAGTAAGCAAGAACAGAATTGCAATAGAAATGTCCCTGGAGGTTGAGGCACGACAGTGAGAAGAATCCCCTTAAAAGAAGCATAAAGATTCCAAGCTGCTCTTTATCTGCTCCTCAGGACCTTCTCTTCTGTTGGCATATCTATTTCTCTGTGAAAGTTATGAGTGGACCAGAGTAAAAATTCCCCTTACAGTGGTCCTAACCATGGCCCAACGATTTTGGCAGCTTGGCTGGTATTAATCTTTGTGTAGCTATGCATCAATAGGCAAATTGGGTTATGTCCCCCTAAAAGACTTCATGGGGTTCTGGTATTTCTGAAGCAAAGCAACATGAACAACACTGACAGCAGAACTCATTTGCTGTTCTGAAATACTTCTAAACAAGTTTCTTTGTAAATTGTATTACTAAAACATGAGGGAAAACAGCGTGGTTTAGGGTTACAATTTTCCATTCTTTCCCTGTCAGTCTTTTATCTACAAAAACATTTGATAAATGCAGCCTTGCATTTAGCCTGCATCTGTTATTTAGCCAACATATTTATCCAGGTTTCTGAAATTCCTGCCAGACCAAACATTGTCCCTTTACTTCCACAGGGACAGCAATGCAACAGTGCAGATTCAGCTGTCTAACAGCGTGCCAGCACGCTATGTATGACATGTGCACACAAAAAGGTGGAAGTAGAGCACATGCCAGGGCGGCCTCTGGCTGGCAAGAAGAAAAGCCACAAGTAGGATACCTCAGGGCTCTGATATTTGTGGCTGAGGGCAGAAGGAACACAGCTGAAAATGAGGAGACTGAGAAAGGTCAGATAGGAAATACTCTGGGGTGGGTTGGCAATTGGAAGGGCACAGATCTTGGCACAGGAGATTTAAGAGTGAGGGTTGGGAATTTTCCATTTAGCCAGAGTGGATTTGTGAGGAAAAGGCATGTAGCTGTCAACCAGGAAAAGCAGAGAGGCACTGAAATGGGAGAGGAATAGAGCAGTAGGGACTTAGGGTGGGGAAATAAAGATTGGGAAGTGACTGAAGATGACAGTTATCAGCCCCTGTTCACAGCTGGACATGAGCAAGTGCCCATCTTCTTTTGTTCACTGGAAATTTCTTCTATGTGCTCAAATTCCTCAAAAGTCTTATTTGTTTCTTTCCCTGCAGTCACTAAGGCAGGTACACAGGGCAGTTCTTTCTACCTTGACCATAGAAAGGACACTGAAAGAGCCATTTATGATAGACACCACCTCTTGATCTGTTTAGGCAATGTCTTTAATCAATGTCTTAATTCTTCTTTACTAATCAAAGGTCTTTCACTCAGTGTTTGATGCATAAGACATCAGTTTGATTGATTACCTGGCTGCCAAACAAAATGTCAGCAGTCTTAAACCAAAGCATGACCAAGATATTAACTAAAAGATACTAGAAATATATAATAAAAATAAAATGAGAAGTTGTATTAAAGAAATGTTAGCTTTAGGGTAAACCAAGTATTTACATTTTGAAAACAAACCCAAAGAGAAATTAGGAACAATATGATAATATGTTTTTCCCTGGGTGAATTTCGCTAGTTTTTTCAGTTTATATTTTTAGTCATTTATTTTGTATTGTGTAAACTCAAACCCCCAAATTAAAAAAAAATAAAAAAATTAGAGGTACTTATGATAATATCTGTATTTCTGATGCATGCTGAGAAGGAAGGTGGTTTTCTTAATTAGATGTTTCTTAGAAAAGAAATTAAAAACAAAATCTCTCACAAAGGTTACAGCATCCAGCAACAAAAGTTAACAGTGGAGTACAAAGTATGTTCCATACAGACAATGAAACTTATATTAAAAAAATTTTGGTTTAAGTACTACTTTTTAAAAAACTAAAAGCTTTTAAAAAAACTTTTAAAACATCTCTAATTTGTACAAACAAATGAAAATAAATTCTGATATTACTTACAAAAATCCCTATTATAACTGCTTCATGCATACATAATAACTGATCAATTAATAATGAAAAATATGTGCAAACATCTCCTATGATGCCTTAAGTAGCTGGTAAAGGGCAATAAATAATAGATTAAGATGTGTTTATTACTATCTCATGATCTTCAAATGCATGTCCTTTCAGATGTAGTTGGAATAAGGAGCACATGTTTCATTAGAAGAACAATATGATTATTTTGAGCAGCAGGCAGAAATTCAATAGAATTGGAATTTTATGATAATCCTGATTCTCAACCATGTTCCTTGTAGCATTCTCCCTTCTTGGAAACATACATACAATGAGATTTGAGTAGGATGGAGACATGAGTCTTGGCAGGACTTCCTGTGGCAAGGAATATTTTCACAGGTGATGGAAACTAGTCCTTTAGTCCACTTTGCATACTTAGGTTGTTATCCTTATGCAAAGTAGTTTAAAAATAGTCTCAAAATGTCTGTGCTACTACATTAGAAATACAAACAGTGTAGCAATGTAATTGCCAGAGTATTATATACCTAGGAGACCTGAAAAACTGGATACTTTTCTTGTCTTCAAAGAGAAAGCTCTTTCTGCAACCTTTTAATATAGTTTGTTCTGTCAAGAAAAATAAATCAATAGCTTCCAGTCCATCTGCACTACATACCTTTAAGAAATCTATTAATTTACAGTGCTTTGGGAAAAATACAGGTAGTGATAGCAAGGGAGTTGAAAAGTCAATCAATTTTTGATAGAAGTTTCTAATAACCTACATACTGATGTGCTTCTCACAATATTGCACCATTGCCATGCTTTCATTTCTGAAACACTCCTGAATAATGCAAATGGGAACATCAATTTTCAACTGAAAATATCTATTCATTACTTGGTTAACATTAATTGTGTTCTCAGTAATTAACAGGATGCCAGCTGAAGTGTAAAAAGAAAAAAAAAAAAAAAAAAGATTCACACTTTTCTACTGTTGGAGATGTGGAAACACTGTTGAAAGGAATAGCCCAATAAACCTTCAAGGTAAGCAAAGACAGCTTCAATAGCAACCACAAGTGAAAAAACTAATTTCAAGTGATCCTGACCACTATAGCTAAATCTACCTGAAACTGGTAGCTGTAATTTGAAGATGTTATTTGGTTTTATGTGGTAAGGCTGACCAGCTGTTATGAACAGAACATACCATGCTCCCCTATCTCTCTCTGAAAAGGTATTTCTCACAATATATACTGATTACCCTCTGGCTGGTAACAGAAAGGGCTCCTCTCAGTTTTTCTGTCTCTAGCTCCACATGTTCCAGATATAACACAGATATTTTCATACCAATTTTGGGAAAATATCCTTATCTAAAGAGGAGAAATCAACAGCAAACAAACCAATATTTTCTAAGCTATTCCAATTGCTTCCATTTCACAAATGACAATTTTGGCATTTTATGCTAAGTTCACAAGAGTAGCTCTTGCAAACCAGTAAATGGACACTAACGATGCCTTGACTACCACAGTTAAATCTATGAACATGTATGTAAAAAATTATGGATGTGAATGGGGACATTACTAAGACACAATGCCATCATTGGATTAAATGCCTGACATCAAAGAATTTGATTCCAGATTTTGTCATTTGTGTCTGGAGTTCGGTTTAGCCATGTCACAGGAGTCAGGATTGATTTGACCAAGCTAGTGGTCTACAATGACAGCTATAGTGAATCAAGAAAGATACACATTTCTAGTGACCAGTAGATCTCAAAGCATGTCAGATGAACTCTACCCTAAACATGCCCTAACCTTTCTTCACCTATTTTTAAGGGAGATGAAGATGAGTAGCTCAAATATTAATCCACTAGTGATATTTTCCAGAAAGTAGAACTCATGCACGACTGAAGATTTTGAGACAAAATCCTGAAAATCCAGTACAGAGGTTTTGGTCAATAATTTTTAATGCTACTTTCATCTTTACTAAATCTCCCTAATTTATTTATGTAATTAATTAAATTTTAATTTTATTAGCTCTTGGGTATTATGAACAGGAAGAAGCAAGTCTGCAGCATTCACTCTTGCAGGACTTTGTTTCTCAGACAACCTCCAGATGCAAGAGACAAGTTCTGATCTGCCATTTCCCTTGAGAGTCTGGTAATGTATTATTTCAAAGTGTAATGCTATATATGATCTAAATTGAAGAGAGAGAACTTTCTCTTAATTTTGTAAGATCATCTTTGTGTGACTACACACTGGCTAATTTAGAAGTACTGAACACCCTTTAAAGTTATTGGAAACAAGGAGGAGAAATACAGGCACTTTCAACAAACTTATGATAAGAGTAAATCTACAGATACAGATATATTTTTATCTCTCCATGGATCAGGTTAGAAGGAAAAATAAATAGAGATGTGTAGAATGTTAAAAAGAAATAAATCTTTTTATTGTTAAATAGTAGTCATGGACACTACTGTAATAGTTTTTCCTTCCTGGGTGTGACCTTTTTTCTTCAAGCACCATAAGATAATACCTAGCTTATGAGCAATATCTGAATAATAGTAAAAGAAACATTATTTTGCTGTCTACAAACATTTTAAAGTAAAGGTAGACTATATTTCCCTGCAAAATATATTTTAAGGCCTTTTATTCATATACAGTAGTATCAAAAAAGAAGGCAAAGTTTAATATTTTATGATGATAATGGAAGAGTTTAATATACAATAAAATGATGTTAAAATTCTTATAACCCACACTTGACACCAGCCGCAGTTACTCATAGGAAGCATTCACTGATCATGTACGGTAATGTACCTGAAAAAAGTAGAGTCTCACAGATTTAAATACATTTTAACTAAAGATATTGCCCCATGTTAAAAAAAAAAAAAAAAGAAAAAAGAAAAAAAGAAGAGTCACTAAGAACAAAATCATTATCTCAAACACTGGTAGTATACCTAATTCTATCTTACCCATTTCTTTGGTAAGTTTCCTGGTCAGATAATTAGATTCTACTAAAAGTGGAGAAATTATTTTCTTTTACAGACTCAATCCCTCTTCCTGAATTCATAAAGATATTTTCCTGTGCAGTTTAACAATTACGACAAAATTTTCTTGATAAACAAAAAATTCTTTATATCCATCTAGTGTCATATGGAATAAATATGTCTTCACTTCCAGATAACGTTCAAATTTCTATCAAATTTTTAATAAGCAGGACTTTGCTTTAAAAATGTGTTGTTAATTTTAAAGGCTACATTAAGTCATTCTGCATTAATTAAAAGGACCTTAAAATTTAAAATAATATTCAAAAATTACATTTGCTGCCAACATCTGAAAGTAAGCCAAGTCACTAAAAAGAAACCAATTGGCTTATCCACTGGAATCAAAGATTCTCTTGAAATGACAAAATATGTTTTGGCCTTTTCTGACAGCATTTGCAATTTCTTTTCATTTGACTTTTTTGCTGATGTTCAAAACTGAGGAACTGTGTTCACAATATAAAAAGTGGGAGTATTTTTCCTGCAATTGGTGAAGCTGTGAAGAGTATGAGACTGAGACCTCAGAGAATTAAACCCCTTAAGGATCTGATGATATCACCAAATAAAATAACTAACCACATATAACATTTCCTTTACTGAATAATTTATTTCTAAAGCCAAACTACTTTTCTTTCTAACCTGCTCACCCTTATAATGTAGCTTTATTGAACTATTTCAAAACCAAAACTATTTTACTTTAATTCAAGGTAAAGCAAGTACAGTAGATAATATTATATTATATATTAATATAATATTGAATAAAACAAAGTTTTTTTCTTCTTTATATGGCAGACAATCTTATGAATCAAAATCACAAACCCTGGCTTACCCACTGTTAAAAATTAAAGCAATTTATAATATACATATATACACACATCAAAGCTCAAGAAATGCCAGATAAACAGTGATAGTTTAAGTTGATGCAGTAAGTATTTTAACATGATACTCCCAGAACAGCATATGACAAGCACAAGTTACCTTATTACTGAAGTATGATGTTAACTATTCTGTTCTTTATAAACTGGATGCATTCGAAATCACTTAGCTTTTTATAAATCAGTCTTTTCACCCAGTGATATTTTACAAAATTATACCAAGGACATTTTCATCAGATTAAATTTTTAAAATTCTTTTAAATTCTGTGTTTATAGCACAGTGCATGCAAATAATTGTGGAAATGTACATGCCAACTTGAGTAAAGGTACATTCAGGTAACCCTCTCTTTTTCAAGAAATCACAAAAAACCCCTATGTTCCTACCTTATAGAGTATCTGTTGAAACATACAAACAAACAAAACAAAACAAAACTAATCAAGCCCAAAACATATAATTTGCTTTGGTAGAAAAATTGGTTTCCTTCAAGAGAAACACAGCACAGCACATTAACTAACAGGCATAAAATAATTCACATACAATATCAGAGGTTTACATACCATCAAGGAAGGTGGGAAAAAAAGCGAGAAAGGAAGGCAAAAGAACAGGAAAAGAACAGGGAAAGGGAATACTACAAAACTACTTTATACTTCATGTGGTATGCAATATTTTCAAAACAGGACTGATTTTATTTTTATGGACCTAATATTGTAGCAGAATAACCACAAACCAAAAGCATTTAAATTTTCCTATATTCATTCCCTTCTCCTGATTTTTAAATTTTTTTTATTTTTATTTTATAATAATTAAAAATAATAAATTGTAGTAAAAGTGGGAGAAAGATTTTCTAGAAAATTGTATGCAGGAAGTTCAAGTTTTAAAGGTATCATCAGGTCTGATCTCCATGTAACCTGAGGCGTATACTTATTTATCAACAGTAACATCACATTTAGTTCTTGAAATGCATAACATTAAATAAGAACACCCAAACAGGTTAGGAGATGATGTTAATATTACCTTTGTAAAATGAGTGGGCAAAGCTCTGCTCAGGAATTAACTTGGCAAGGAATCCATGGTTCAAACTTGGGTGAGGGATAGATGGTATGACCACAACTGTGGAGAAAATCATGGAATCAAATGTGAGCCAGCTAGTATTCATGTGTGGCCTGGTCCACTGTGGATCCATGACAGATATCCTATCTCATTGAGACATGCAAATATGGCATTACCACCACCAAAAAAAAAGAGGCATTTCTAAAAGGAAAAAAAAGTTCTGTATCAAGAGATACGAAACAGCATACCTACTATTTGGGCACTTCAAGAGCAACATTTATAGGGAAAAAGAGACACAGAGAGATAGATATATACAAGCAAATAAGCAAGACAATCATGGATGAAAGCAGCACTTTCTTGTTCAGAACCATAACACTAAATCAGGAAGGCAAAAAGAATTATGATTTCTCTTGACTATGATACCTCTTGACTCACTACATTAATGTAGTACTTTTAAAATGAGAAGTCTACAAGCACAATGACTTCAGAAAATTACATAAACTAAGCAAATTAAAACATCTTGATGAATCATAAAATAATGACTAAATGTGAATATGAAACAAATTGACAGAAAAATTCTATGAAGAATGAAAATTAGCAACTCCATAAATGAAGGAAGCAATTTAAGATCAATACAAGTACAAAAACATACACCAAAAAAATCATGGACAAATGCAACTCCTGTTTTAACTCTTAACACAGAAAGTACAGTTATAATCAATCCAATCAGACTTGAAAAAAAAAATACTGGACTGAGAGTAAAATATTTGAAACAAAGCAGGGTAAGGTTTGCACTCCTCATTTCTAATAGGTTCAGAGACCTAACAGACTTCCTCCTTTAGGGCTGAAGAACTCATGCCAGTAAAACCATTACTACTAAAACAAATCACAAGTTCAGTCAAAGAAGGCAATAGCAATGTTCTCTTTCTATTCTATTTTTACCATTGGCTTTTAAATCCAGGCACCAATACAGCAGGACTCCAAGAAAGTACTCAGTCCTCCACTACTCTCCTTTCACAAACCTCCTCACTCAAACAAAAGGAGCTCACATGGGCAAGCAGCTGTGTTATATGTTTATTCATTTCATGGTATAAAGATATCTGTTCTTCCTAACATATAACAGATTCAGAAGTTTTCTGGTGAACTGCCTTGTACTTAACAACTTTAACTCCAGCGGGAACCCTGGTTTTTAAAAATAATTTTCAAGTTAAAGAAAAATAAAAACATTAAAAAATAAATGAATGAAAATTATTAATATCATATAAGCAAATATAGAGAATGCCTGAAATATGCCAATGCATTTTAAACCCCCAAATTATTATACTGGAAGAAAGTAACATGTTATTTTCTATTAGGATCTTAAGCTACTCACTAAAAATATTTGTCTAAATTAAAAAAATAAATAAATCACATAACATTTGAAGAAAACAAATTTACCTGTACTTGTTGGTGAATTTATTTCTTGTCTGATATTTCTACCTGCCTGGCTCCCAGACCTCGCAGTTTCCCGCTGTGGTTCCAGGATGTCGCGGTACTTGGAGACCATCAGGACAGAGATGAAATAAACCACTGCCAAAGCCAGGAATTGAGCTTGTTTGCTGTCATCCTGTGTAGGGGAAAAAGAAACATCTCTAGACTACTGAATATTTGCATAGAATTTTCGTACAAGATCGTCACAAGGCTTAATAGACAAGACCTTTCCGAAATGCTGCTTCTGCCAGCACAGCAGCAGTTGGATAATGCTGCGTGGATTTTCAGTGGAGCAGTACACACACACAGAGCACACGCTAAGTACTGAATTTTGGAGGTAATTTGGCAACTACACAAATCTCAGGGTCTGTGGGGTCAATGGACTTTTCAAAAGAGAGGCCTGACTACTCTGAGAGTGCTTTAAAAGCTTCCTGGCAGCAAGGGCAACTGCCCCAAGGATGAGATTGTGAAGGCCCCTGACAGAAGGAGGTAAAGGGTACAATTGCTTAGAGGGCAATCTAAGCTCACTGATGTTTCTCTAGCTGACTCTGGATGCACAAGTGGGCATATAACAGCTTCTGGTAACATGAAAAAGCAGGGAGAAGGTACCAATGTTTTTCTCACAGAAATAAATTCCAGCTTGTACATTCTGTTTTCCCCTTCCACAGGAGCTGTCAGCAGCAATCCTAGGTTTCCAGGACTGATTAAAGTGAAAGCCAGGACCAGTATAACTTTTCTGTCTTCTTTTCTTCTCATCCCATATTATCTGCTGTTCAAGCTAAACTGCCATCTATGGCTTAGATATTATTCTGATTGAGATTAAATTGCTCTAGTTCAAGTGAAATGTCTTTTATTATTATTACCATGTAAAACTTAACATGAAAAAATTAAAATTTTAGTTTCTATCTACTCCTGTAGTGGTTTCGTCTTTTCTCAATTCCACAAGTATGTACTTTCTACTACAAATCCAGTGCTTGTTTCCCATTTTTTCTGGGTGTTATTTAACCTGCCTGCATGTTTTTGCAAGTCTTAAAATAACTAGAAATTCTCTTATTAATTTATTTCATACAAGTTCCAGAAACATGCTGTCTTATATTCTTTTCACCATTAGTTAAGAAAAGAATAAGTGAGAGAATATTGCCACTTTAAACTCAGCTTGGAGAATTTAAACACAGCATATGTACTTGCAAGTACACAGTAATAATTCCTATTCTACTACTTTCAAAAACAAGTACATTGTGGTGTAGTTTTGTGCTAAAAACCATTGCAGAAAAACCTCAAAAACATTTTTATATATGCTTACATACATAAATATGTTCACCAGAAGTGAGAATTGCATTTACAAACTGATTTGCTGCATTTCTGTAACATTTATACAAATTCTTTCTACCTTTTTTGGATGAATAGTTGACAACTTTAATAATAAAATTTTAACCAACATAAGTTGTAACTGATTTATCTTGGGTGTGATCACTTGGCTAGTATAAGATTAAGGCTGAGGGTTAAGCACAGTTAACTACTAATCTCAAACAGCTTCATCAATATGATTTTCAAGTGCAGAAGCTGACTGATAGTTACAAAGCCTCAAGCAGATAGCTTGCAGATAATATATGAAGTGCCATATACGAAGGATATTTTTAATTTGGATACAATCAAAATCTCTTTCAAAACATAAGTGATGATTTTGCAGAAGAAAGAATTACGGCACATAACACTCACCACATCACGAAAAACAACTGCTCGTAGACGATTAATATCAACATCCTGAAGAAGCCTATCAGGGTCTTTTATGGGAGAAAGATTTCCAGGGACATTTTCAAGGGGAGTCTAAAAATAAAAAGTAGTGAGATTTTTTTTCCCCCTCAAAATATCAAAGCATTTCTGTTAGAACCTTAATTTGACATATTTTTTAGCTATGACATCAATCTTGATATTCCACAAAATACTCACATAATGACTCTAGAAAAAAAGTGATGCTTTGAATTATTTTCTTAATACTATTTAGATAGAAATTGTTACATCTTTCCAGTAGCTTGGAACAATTGTATCTCTACACAGAGTTAAGATAACTATTTTCACACAAAAGTTTGTTTCAATTTGCAGTTGCTTCATAGCAGAACAATAAATTATTTCTAATGTGTACGTTGTGTTTGAAAATGCTAAACAGGAATATAAAAATAAATGTTAATTTTACTGAGACTTATTACAGACTACTTATAAAATAACTGCTACTATTTAAAAAACATAGAGTAGCATGCTTCCTTTAAAAAATAAAATGCATTAAACATGAGACCTGAACACCTAAAAGTTTCCTTATAGTGATTTTCCTTGCATTGAATGTGACAATACCAAAAAATGTAACATCTTTGTGAGATTTAATGAAACAATATCGTGAAAGGAGCTAGCTTTTAAAGGCTATTTGAAAAAGTCTTTAGAGAAGAAAAAACACTTATTTAGTAATGAAAATATAAAAGCAAAAGAGAAAGCATCCTTTACATCATGCAATGTCTTGTATTGTACTCATGGGCTCTGCCAAATTATTTCAGATTTTAAATTCGGTATCCTCAAAGTTTTAAAGCTGTGAACAAGTTAAAAAAAAACCAAAACAACCAACCAAACAAAAATGCCAAAACCAAACCAAAACAAACCCCAAGAAGAATAATGAATTAATGACACTGGAAAAACTAAGTGGTAACTGAATATCCAATAAAATTCACTTCTAAAAGCAGATAATAAATACTGATGGCAAATATCCATTCGAAGGTCTGTTGAACTTCTTTGAACTCAGATATTCCACCAACAGAGATGCAATTGCAGGATTTCATCAAAACTGGAGAGTACCCTGATGGAGTAAAAAATCTATGCAGGTATATATGGCAGAGGTGAGTAAGGGGATTTGCTCTTTCAAGCAGGCCAAGCAAGAGTGCAAAGGCTGCTTAGAATTGCTCCAGCCATATTCCTGCATCAATCTTTTCATCTTTCAAATAAGCCTCCCCATACACTTTTACCAGTTAACAGGAAAAACCCAAGCTTTTGCCAAATATTGAGAAGGCAGCCACAATTATTTTCTGATCCTAAAAAGTGGTGTTTCAGACTTGTTATCATTGCTGCTGGTTGCTTAAGGCTCAGTTACCTTGGTTGCTGCTGATGCTGTTACACTCTGAAGAGCATCTTGAGTTTTACCCCCAATTAAGGACGTCTTGTTTACTCTCTCCCTTTGCCTTTGCCGGCATTCTAAGCAGTTCCTCACAGCCACACAACAAACTAAAAGAAGAAATGAAAATGCCACAAATTAGATTTTTTCAAAATTATATTTAGAGCACCCATTAGCACTTGTTACTAGTAGGCAGTAATTGAAAGTTTGATTAAAAAATTGAGAATTGAGAATAAATAACTCACGAATTTTATACCAGGAGCAGTAAAATTATCAGTAACATAATAAGTGGTATGAATAATAGTAAACTGTGAAGATAAATGCCATACTGTTGCAAAATATACTGAAGTCTACAGTGTCTGCACAAGTACCCCACTCTTTTTATTTTACGTAGCCTATACAGTCCTACAAATCCATGGAGATTTGGATAAGAAAAACTGCAACATGGAGGTAGCAAAGCAGCTTTAAGGGAATAAAAAAGTCTATTTATTGCCTTAAATTTAATATTTTTACTCTCCCTGAATATATACAACTTGAAATACATAAAGAAGAACATTTTCAGACATGGGGTTTTTTTTATGACTAAACTGAATTGGCCTTAAAAATGTATCAAATCAATAATACATGGGATTTTTCCTTTATCACATCAAACTCTACCTACAAGGTCCTTTCCTACACATGCCACTGTTTGATCCATCTCAATTCATTGATCTGTAACTATTTAATACATCCTGTCTGCTGACTTACCAAGCCTTAGGCACTGTCGCATTAGACCTCCAGAAGACATGTTTTTTTCAGCTTCAATCTCACTAAAATTTAGAGAACTGGCAAACACCAGTACATCAACCATTGCCATCAGACGGCTGAGAAACGTAACTGCTGTCTCTGCCGACATTCCTTGTGTCACTTCAATATTTTCCAATTCAGTCTTTAAAAGGAGATAATTGAATTAAACAGTTTGAACACAACTGAAATATAAAGACAGCACATACACATAGAAATCTAAATCGTTATGTTTAATGGCAGATTGAAAAGTTATTTAAAAATCTCCTACTGACCCCATTAACATAAGCTGTGAGTGAAGTTGAAAGTAAAGCAGCATGAAGAGTGAGAAAATTATTTACCTAAGTCTAATATAAATAAGAAAGTTATTAACAATTACAGAAAGACAAAATAAGGGCAGATAATAAAATAATGCATGGTGTAAAAGGGTGCAACATATTCTTATGTTCTTCCATAGGCTACACAAACAGGTAACAGATTAAAGTAATTACTCTCTATATAGCTTTACTTTTTACATTCCTTTAGATAAATGAGCAAATGTGAGGAGTGGAGTGGGAAGGAACACAGTTTTGCACTCTTTCTTCATGAATCGATTTTCCTTGGAATGTTTACAGCATATAGAATCCTGACAGAGTCCAACTGTCCAATTATATTTGCTACCTCACAACAACAACAGAGGGAAAGTAAAAAGGGACAAGTGGCATGGCATGCAGCTCACATGTCCCAGAGAGTTGGTGTTTCTTTCCTAATGTATTGTAGGACTCTCCTTAGTGGGAATGGACAGAAAATTTCAGAATTAGTTCAATATTTCTGAAAACTAAAATGTTTTTCTCCAAAAAGACACTTAGATGTCCATGTCCATGTTTTCAAACGCCTTCAAGTATTTAACAGTGCAGATAAGCGAGGAAACAGTCAGATTAATAAAAAAAATAAAGCTGTTTTAACACTTTTACCTCTGGAGCTGGGCAAATTGAAAACAGGAATGTGTGATACTTGTCTGCATCCAGAATTATATGCCAAAATACTGTTTTAAATTTTTTTAAAGGTGTCTGATTCTTACTGATTGTCAACAAGCTTTCCAGTTGCAAGACTTTCTGAGCACACAGTTTAGTGCCTTTGAAAAGGACTTTCTTTGTGCTTCTCTATCTTTAATAATTTGCTTTGAAGTATTTATAAAAAAAATTATACATTTTGTGCTTTTAAGGTCATTTCTTTCCAAAGGAAATAAAAAATACAGAAAACATAAAAATCCTTTATTTCCATATCCCTAAAACATTATTAGCCTCACTTATGGCTTATTTTTAAGAATATTTTTACATTCAAAATTATAAAAGGGCAAACTGTGCCAAATAGCATTAAGGAAACAATTGTTTTGAAAGATGAAAGATACAAAGTGGCATGTGTCACCATAATGATAGATAGCCCTTCGTTTAATTTCTCCTAAAGATGTAGCATGTCAGTCACATGAGTGATTTGGGAAGGGCTGTCATCTGTCTGAACTGCTCAATAATATTAGCAAAATAGTAAAATGACAACTCTCAGAAGCAAAATTTTCAGCCTGTCTCCTATCTTCTTTGGCCAGGGGCTCCCCTGTTTAGTTTGTGCCGTGTTCCTACTGTTTGGAAAAATAGGTTGCTGGGTTTTTTATAACAGACTGGAAGAAGATTTCTTGAAAGCACTCAAGCAAAGAAAATATATTTGCAAAAATCTATAGCCATAACAGTCTGCTAGAAAAACTCATATGTGGTTATGGAAACTTGAACCTTGAACTCATGCTTGAAATAACATCAGGCTTGCTTGCAGCCAGTTGACTGCCTGATGTTGATTTTTATCAAGTTTCAACTATATTGTGCCAGTCATAGTCTTAAACTTCTCAGAATATCTATTGATTTTTCATTTTTTTACAAGTTATGTAGTAAATGTACTTAATATAAGACTTTAGTTCATTTGAACAAGATTACAGCAAACTTTGAATTAAAAAGAATTTGGTTTTTTACAAAGCTCCCTAAAATTCTGCTACATGGAGAAAAAAAAAGACTGACAGTTTTTTACACCAAACTTACCATCACTTCTACCTGTTAAAGACAACACATTGGTATTGTAATAGTGTTTAAAATATATTCCATTATTGATCAAGCTGACTTCTAGTATCACCAATATTTTAGATAATGGTGTATCTCAAACTCATTGAAAAGTGAGCTGATCACCGTTCCCTGACTACTTGGGGTAATTTAAGAGCAGTACAAAGTCTCCCATACAATGAATGTGTTCAGGACATAAAGAGTTTCTCTACTGACAACTGCATCTATAACTTCAATTAGCTCACAGACCTGACTACATTCAGTCCAGGAGCTAACAGCAAACACCATAATTGACAATGCATGAGGTTATTAAGAGAAATATGACAGGAAAAGTTAATTACTACACCTAATAATATACTCCTATTCACATCCTAGTATATAATATAGGAAAATAGGAAGAATAATAATAGTAAAAAAGCCAAAATATCAAATGATCAAAAATAAGGTATTTTTGAAAATGCAAAAAACTGAAACTTACAGCAGAAATACTAACCTTAGAACCCTGGACATGCAACAGACAAAACAGACAACAGATCACAACAATAAAAGAAAAAGAAAATTATTTAAGTTAACTAAAAATACAAGGCAAATTGAAACAAATTAGTATCTTGGCATTATACATTCGTTTAATTTATATTTAAAACAGCAAAGCATGAACATTTGAAAATAAAGACTTGTCAAAGATAGGTATGCACAAGGAAAACTTTAAATCTTGTACTATTATAGAGTTCATGTAAACACTCATTCTTCCAAAGCAATGTACATCTTCTATGTAGTACATAAAATAATTTTATGAAGCAATGCAAAACAAAGTAATGCTTTAAATAATTATATAGATATGAGAATTTTACAAGACATTCAACTAAATGTAATAAAGTAGTTAATCCTTTTATGAGGAGGCAAATATGTTTAAAATGCTTGGAAAAAACAAATATGAATTACAACAAGCAACCTGGTTCTTCATGCATAATGCTCTTCCCTTGGATACACTACAAGATAGGTCATTATAATATTATTTGGTGTGAATTCTGCAACCTAAACCAGTATCAACTAGATATGACAATGTTTTTGAGCCACAGGGAAAAAAAAAATCACAATTTACTAAGACATTCAGACTGAGTTGTCAAATTCAAATTTCATTGTTCACAATTAAATACGTGTATTAAATTTTTATGATTTAGTTTTGGGTAGAATCCCTTTATTGTCACAGTGGGCTAGAAACTAATTCTTGAGTTTTCACTGCTTCTGTTTTAAAAACAGAAAGAAACTTCAGAGTATGTCAACTATCATTGCTATCATTTAGGCAGTGGAAAAACCAAGTCTAACAAAAAGAAAAAACAAGCTGAAATGAACTGTTTTCTTCCCTCTTGGCAGAGACAGTACCAAGCTCAACCAAATCTTAAATGTGTCTTCATCTTTTGGTAGTTGGATGCAGCTGGAGAATTAACCTGGGGCTGTTATCTCTAAATTACGAGCTGACAATTTTCATATCAGTTTTACCAGATTCTCAGAATTGTTGTGGAGCACACAGCACCCGTGGAATCACACAAGTCCTGAACATGATGCTAACATAGGTCATACATCTCAGCTTTTAATCCACAGAGCTAATGAGGCCATCACTAAATGTTTAATGAAGTTTTGTGGACAGTTCATATAACACCAACAGCCCTCAGATCACAATTTGAAAGCTGATGTTTTGAATTCTGCAAGTAAGAAGCTGAATTATAGACTTCTTAGAATAATTGGAAAAACAAACTGATTGCAAGGGGTCTGGAAATTTCTTCTGAAATGTCACATATATTTAAACTCCTCAAATTTATTTTTCTTTGCTCAATGTCCTCAAGTCCTTATCATAGCTGCTATCCTTGTAGCAAGTAGTGATTACTTCCAATTGTTAGCTTGTACACAAAATGTTTTAACTGTAAACCAGCTTCTATTAACATAGAGCATCTTCTGCAAGCCTTTTCCCTTACAGGGCCTGTTTTTCACACTTCTACATCTTAATAATGTCTTCTTTATGGATGCAGTTGTTTTTAGAAAGCCTCAAAGACATCCCCAACAGAAAAGAGAAAATAAAAGGAAATCAGTATTTTGTATTTTACGACCTCCTCATAATTGTAGCAGAATTATCTAATATTCCCAATTTAATATGCTAGACATCAGAATTAAAAGCAGAAGACAATCCAAATTATATTGTAAACCAAAAATACTGCTCATATTTTTTGTTAGTATTTGCTTCCCTTTCAAATTGTTTCATATATACAATTGGCAATGCTTTAAAAACACCAGCATTTGAAGTTAGCCCATGTACAGACCCTGGGATAGAGGTAGTATAGAACTGAAATTAAGTGAAATATTAAAAACTGTGGGAATAGATTATTGTGAATTACAGTAAAGTTTGCTGCATGCCATACAAACATATAACCTTCTCTGCACTCTTGAGCTACACACAGATTTGTGAGTGGTTTGTTTACAACAAAGATGCATTTTTTCTTTTCTTTTTTTTTAACTTTTAAAGTTTTCTATTCAGATCATCCTAGTCTGGATTAAACAAACAAACAAAACCCCCCAAAACAAACAAAAAAAACACCATAAAACCCCTCCAAACCCAAAAAAAACAACAAAGCAAGAAAAACCAACCAAACAAATAAAACCCCCAAATCAGACCAAAACAAAACCCTACAAGACAAAAGGCAGATTTCTATTATAAAAGTTCCAGAGTGAGGGAATTCCATAGTTAAGATTGCCTGTTCTACAGCAGGCAAGGAATCATGCAGTAATCTTCCACCCAGCCCAGAAGAATTGCCATTTCACTCCAAATATGAACTATGCAAAGGAAAAAAAGTCTTTTTGAAATGTGAGGTTTTTCAAATCTTAATCATTTTAAGGAAACTGTGACAGTACTACCTCCTTTTAGCAAGGAAGGGAACACAATACAGAATCTGTTGCACAAAAGAGAAAAAAAAACCAAACCAAAACTGCAATTGCTCCAGCATCCTGAAAGTCATTTTGCTAAATTTGTCCTTGGCTCTTTTCTTCAAATAGACTTAATTAATTCAAGCATCTACTATTCAGCATCTGTTCTACTAATGAGAAATAGGTGAAGTGCTTTATAAAAATCAGAGGCAATGGGATACATGTAAGAGCAACTACATAGCAGATTGTTGAGAAGAGAGTTTTGCAGCAGAATTGAGGACTGCTTAAGAATGAGTGGCCCAGAATGAACACAGATTTGCTTGAACTCTGATTGATTCACTGAAATAAAGGAACTGTGCCCAGGCAGGACTGTGAGACAAAAAAGGAACTGTGTGCTTCTTCATTAGAAAACAAGCTATCTCATAGAAAGCAACTGCATTGAGCTCCAGGTTAACAATCATTTCAGCTGGATCCTACAGGGATCTGGTAGATGTCTTCACCACAGATAACTGAAACATTTGCTTCTGTTGGGTAGATCTCCATTGGCTAGAAATCTACGCCACATATAACTTCTCAAGGTGAATATTGAGATTTACCCTAATCGCTTAATGAATTCCATCCCTGTTTCAATCATCCCAAAGTTAAAGGGTGGAATGACCTTTACTGTCTGTTCTATAGTCTTTTTGCTTTCATGTTTCATTATTCAAGACCAAAAAGTAAATTAATTTTTTATAAGCAGATGTAAATACATGACCTATGCCACAAATAAAATCTATTAAGAGGAAATAAGTAAGAACTACTACTTTAAAATTTCAATATGGGCCCCAAAAGACCTTCAGTGGAAATATCGAAGTGTCACCATTCATGAAAATGAACAAGGAAGAAATTAAGTAAAAATGAGGTCACCCTTGCTAATAAATTGAATATATGTATTCTACAGAGTCTAAAAAATGGGAAGGTTTTGACACCCCAGAAAAGCTCCGCAGAACAGAGATATGGAGGATCACAGATTAAACAAGGGGAAGAGGGTGTGGATTCAAACAGGCACACCAGGAGATAGAACTCAATCCTACAAAGTCATAAAGGATATGGAGCTGAATAAAGACATGATTAACCACTCTTTTCATAGTATAAACAGTAAAGCACATAGTGACTTTATGCATTTAAGCAGGCTTAAGAAAAACAAAGGCAAGAAGCGCTTCGAAGGTTATATAATTGCTTTGTCAGGCTCAATGCCATAGGATATTATGGCAGCTAAAAGCATAAGTAGCTTGAAAAAAGATTAGATAAAGTCTAGAAGGATGAATTCCTCAGCAGTTATTAAATATGACAGCTCAAACACCCTCTCTAGTAGTTAAAATCCTAAATGCTGAAACAGAATGTTAGTAGAGCAATCAAGATGCTTGCTCAGACTTCTGCATTTTGATGTAAGCTGCAAACAGCCACTGTTGGTGGCAGAATGCTAAAGCAATCAGGCCCTTGGGCTGACCCAGTGAGGCAGCTTATGTAGCCTGTGGGCAGCTTCCTTTCAGAAGAGTACTGCAGCATGGCTTGAGAGGACTTCTAACACCATGCCCAGTTTCAGTTACAGAACTACACAAGCTGAGAGCATGGTTGGGGTTGGAAGGGATTCAGGAAGTGCAACACAAAATTTGAACTCTGTGTATTGTGGATAGAAAGTTATTCATTAATGTAATTAATTACAACACTGTAGGTTCCACATGGAAGTCAAGAAACACTTTTTCCACGGTGAGGCTGATTGAGCACTGACACAAATTGCTCAGGGAGATGATGGAGTCTCCATCCTCAGAGACAGTGAAAAGCTGTCTCAAAACAGTCCTGGACAACTGGCTGTAGATGGTCCTGCTTGAGCATGGGTGTTGGACCAGGTGACCTCCTGTGTCCCCTTTCCAGCCTCAGCCATTCTGTAATTCAGTGGGGGAGAAAGATTACAGGTCTTTTCTCCCTTTAAGAGTTACTCTGGCAGAAAGCAGCCAGGAGCAGAGCAGGCCTACTGTAAGTGTTTTCATGCAGTAGAGATGTCAGATCAATCTTCCAGTTCCAAACCTCCTCTCTCTTCCATTAGCAGCTTCTGGAAGGAGGAGGGTGAGACAGCCTTTTGTAACTGATTGCTTTCAGTGGCCTACTTTGCCCTTTCAAGACTGAGAAGAAATATATTCTGAACCAGCAATCCATCCACTTCTCCACAGCGCTCCAAGGATGCACAACCATTAGGAGTGTGAGAACCAGTATGAAACTTCTTTTCATTCATCATATGATGGATATTCACAAGTGGTCTGATGCCCAGGAGGGCATCTGCTCCCTTTGAAACTGTGATTCAGAACAAGAGTGAGGGAGAGCACCTGCTCTAAGGAGGGATGATGGGCTGCACTCTTCCTATCTGTCACAGTGATGAATAAATCCACCTTCCTTTTAATCTTTATGGATGGGCAATGAGGAACTGGAATGGAGTTGAATGGGCAGGAAGAATCTTTGGGTTTATTTTTTGTTTGGTTGGTTTTATTTTTCCTTGTTTGTTGGTTTTTTGGGGGTTTTTTATTTGACACAGCAGGATTCATTCAATTTGAAGCCACAAACCAAACTTTATGTGAACTACTTTATTTCACAATTTCTTTTTATTTTATTGACCTAGACAGGTGGTAAAATTAAGCATTCAAGTAATACACACAGTCCCCATGTACTGGAGAAATGTGTGCATAATAACCAAATTTGAAAATGTAGTCTTTTGTATCAGACCACGAAAATCACTGCTACTGAGCAAGGCTATATTGACACAAAATATTTTAAGAAATGGATGTGCAACTGTTAAAGCTGTGTCAGGTAGCTATCTATACAGACACACACACACATATATATTATCCAAAATAAAGAGAGGAAAACGGTGAAACTTAAAATTATTATTCCAGAAAACAGTTTTGCAGTGTCATAAACCAGGAAAAGAGTTAAAACCCACAAAGAGCATTCAGTGGAATTGCAGCCTAATTAATGTTGTGCCTGTTTTATATTTTTAATAAAAGATGTCAAAACACCATCATTTTCAAATGATGCCTAAAATTTTTGCTGTAAAAAAATATCACCCAATGTCCTTTACTCTAAAGAATGATTGTGCAGCCTGTGCTTCAAGATGGGTCAGTGGGTACTTGCTTTTACATGTCAATATTTACACTTGCAAAAATCAGGACTTTAAGGTTATTCTTGTGACTACAGACAATTGTTGTCTTTGCTTATAGCAAATATTTTTCCAGTTAACACAGTGAAAATAGTAAAGAGGCAGCATTTTATCATAAATTGCCTGTCTGAAAATCACAATCTTTAGCAAATTGCCAATCCATACATTCATACTACTCAAAATCTGGAAAAAAAAAAGGGTATTTTAGCTAGCAGTAACAATAAAGAAAAAGTAATCTCAATTGCTGAATGGCTAGAAAAAAGATTTGAGCTTTTACTGCAAACCACATTTGCAGTCTCCAGTGGCTATTACCCACATTATTTTAGAGGAGTCTCTTTGTCTTTTCTGGGTCTCATTGTCTCCCCTTTCAAAGACCAATATTAACTACAGATAATTTTTACAGGATGCTCAAGAAGACATTTAGTGTGAAAGAAACAGTCACATATTAAATCCACAGACAAGGCATCCCATTTGAATAATGTAATTACTCTTGCCAATAATGCAATATTTATAAAATATTCCTTCCTTTTTAGTGATGATATTCTGCCTGCCTGAGCATTAATCTGCTAAGAACTTACAATTTTGAGGGGATAAAAATATCAGTTATTTTCAATACAAGATTAAGGAAAAAAAAAAAAAAGGTGGGGGGAAAGGACCTACTGAAGGAAGAAGTAAAGAGAATAGAGAGGGGATGACTTCTGGTATCATTTGACATGCAAACTAATAGTGGCTATGCGAAAAAGGTTTATGAATATCAATGAGTGGACATCGTAAAGCATGCTGTTTTGTTACAGGAATCATTATCTTAACATAAATGAAATATCAAATAACTATGAAATATTATTCTTACTAAGTACTACTTCTCTGATAAAATTAGCATTTCAAATGCAAAATGTTATAAACACTCTGTATGTCGAAGTGTAACAGTGATTACAAATTCAAATTTTTGAAGGAATTAGCAGAATGGGGACAGGAGTCCCTTAAAGAAGAAGAGTCGGCTGAAAATAGTGGTTTGCATTATTAACAACAATTTCTAATATGACCACTAGGTGGAAATATTGTACTTACAGTTGGGGATGTGGCTGCTGACAGCAGTGGTAAAATTCCTCCGCAAGCAATAATAATATTGTCTACCATCTGGGAAATGAGGTGTATTGTGTTGTGTACAAAAATAATATTTTCATTGCTATTGACAAAGTCCATCACAGACTTTGTGGAGTGACTGCAAGGACAGAAGAAAAGATGGATTAAAAGCAAACTATTAAAATAAATTTTAGAAAAATACATTCTTTGCAACCATACTATGAATGTTTCTTTGATAAAAAGGAAAAATCTCGTCTACAAAACTTTGCAGGTAAATTATCTAAAAATATCAACAAGGCTAGTCTAATGAAAAAACTGATTGCTATCTCTTTTTGCAGAGGATTATATTCAAATACTCAGCTGAGAACAGCATTTTCTAACCTTTTATTCCCATCAACCAGTACTTGACTTCACAGGCAGTTCTGCTGAAAGCAGTGGAATTGTTTCTGTGTCATGAAAGCAACTATTTAATATTGAGTTTGCCGTGCTGCACCAGTGCCATTTAAAGCACCCTTGATAACAGCTAATGATAACCTGCTACTGTTTCAAAGGAGAAATTTGATAACATGGCCATAACTTGATTTGATACTAACTTTGTTAACTGATAACAAACCTAGCATTAAAATAACAGCTCTGCAAGCCACAGATTCTTGTAAGATTAGGTGAAATCTCAACAACTCCTAATTGGTGAACAATTTTCCTATGAAACAGTCACTCCTCAAAAATACAAAACCCTTGTATGAAAATATTGAGCAATGCTCTGTCTGTAAGTATGGTGTTTCCCCAAAGCAACATTTGTTGTCAGCCAGCAACTAAAAATTAAAGGCTTCAACTGAAAATATACAATCTGAACCTTATCCTTCAAGCATTATCTGAACACAAACTACAACCCCCTCCCATTTACTTGGCCAGAAGCAAAACATCAAAATTGTCTATTTCCAAGTGAGTATCAGAGCAGTTCAGCCAACTGGAAATTAAATGTAATATAAATTGTTCCTTTGATAAACCTATGCTCAATTTTTGTGAAAATGAACTATTCTGCAGTGGAAATTAGAGTAAACTGTCTGTCTCATAGTTACAGAATACGTCTCTTAACATACACAAAATGTACAAAAACACTAGGAAATCACATAGCTGTCATAAAATATTATATGATCACCAAGACTAAACCCAACCAGGACTTGGCACGCAAAAGAAAATTTGTCAATAGATTGTTTCCTTAGAAAATGTTATAGGAAAGAGGTTTTATTTATACACCTTGCAGGTAGAGAAGCTCCCTTTTAACCGATCAGTTAGGAGAATGGCCATTAGCAGAAGTCATCCTGTCTGGAACAGCGGCTATAAATTCTAATGCTAAATATGACTGGAAGAGCAGCTCAGTTTGTTTAGGTATTCAGGGTTTACACGATTCCTCAAGAAAACAGCAATTACTACCTGTGAAATAGAGCTGTTCCAGGCTGGGAATGGGGAAAAAAGAGAAGGTAGAAGATACAGAGAGGCACTGCAGCTAACATCAACTCTTTTCCTCCCCACCATGCCAGTAACATCCCCTCTCCAACACACCTAACTTTTCCTTATTGATGGAAACACAAACCAGGAGCTAAAGAAGAAAACAACGACTCACCTTCTCCAAACATGTACATCTGTTTCTAGTGCAAAAAGCAAGTCTGTCAGGAGCCGCTGGTGCATGGGAGACCATTTAAACTCTGGAATACGAAACATAGTTGTGCGTGGACCGGGACTAAACTGTCGTCTCTGCTCTTCTGTCATGGGCATTCCTCGAAATCCCAAGTCAACACGTAAATCCCGGTCTTGCTGGGTGACAGACCGACCCTGTATTGCCTGCATCAACAAGAGGTTCAAAAATGATGTTAACTTTATGTAGTGTGTTTTTGAATGCAATACAGAATCTGAGAAAGAACAGGATAAAACAATGTGGCAGTATCCTTCAGTAAATAAGGTGCTCCAAGTCAAATTAATCAGGAGTAGTTTTGAGGAGCTCTGGCTGGCCCCCTTTTTAGCTAATCACCAAGCTTTTACCCTCAATTATTCACTTTAAGCAGAAAAGATCAAATGTAGTCCATTTAAGGTCAGTGACAAGACTTTATTTATATGTAACAATTATATTTTGGGCTAATACAATTTTCTTTGAAGATTTGACTGAAAACATGGACAAACTACATAGCAATGGCTTCAAGGAATGTATAATTTTGGATAGCTCCTCCTTTTTCAAAAGTAATTTATCTGGTCTTTTTAGCAGGATCATTAGAGAATTACATCTACTCTCCCAAATTCCATTTTGCCAATTTAAAAAACAAAAGAGAACTCTGCAGAACTATGTCAGCAATGTAAAAAAATGGACATAGCAGTGGAGTTGAGCTGAGAAGCTTCTTGTTTATTTAGTTGGATCTTGATTTCCTGCAGCCAGTATTATAAGAGAAGAAAAGGTTTCCTTTATATAATTTGACCTCTTGGGACTAAAATTACTACAGTTGATTGCATTTCCTACATTTTTCTTAGAGTTATCTTTAAATGACTCATTTCTTTTTTTCTCAGACTTATCTAAGATTTTAATTTTTCACATGAATCTTCTGCATAGTGCTTTCAATTGTATTTTTGTGGTTTTTTCTAGTTAGAAACATAGGAAAGACTGAATTTGATATTCTTCAATATTTGATCTATTATTAATAAAGGAATTAACTGTTCTTAGAAGCAAGCAGTAGTTCCCATCTCTGCCGCACAATTTGCCTGCTTTCTTTCAGTCTGTTTGAATAAAAGACAGTTATTTCTTTCTGATACGGCAGGGAGATGATTGTAGACCTATTTTTAGAGAATTTGAGCAACTCCAGTCAAATGCATTCTCCTTCAGGTGCAACTGCAGGTAACCCTCATGCCAGCAGCAACAATGGTATCATAAGTGTAACATAACAGAGGAGCTTTTATCTAGCCAATATTACTGTATCTGCAAGAAGGGGCTTTGATGTGCATTCCCACTGCATCAACAAGCATGAAACATGTAAGTACTTAGGTGGCTGGTCTTTAAGTAATTTTCAGCATTTTCAGTAGTCTCAAAGAGATCAAATCTAATGAGGCAGCTACCACACCTACAACAATCAAAACTCCAACCACCAGCTCCACTGTAAACATGCTAAAATAAAATTTCTCATTCAAGAAAACAATAATTCTTCATTTATATTTTATTTAATAACTACTTTTTTATCACAGTTAACGTCTTTTTAAGAAAAAAATATTTAACCATGGACAGCTTAGAGTTCATAGCACACAAAGATGAGATTAGAAGACAAATTTCTACTGGTTGCTCAGTGAATAATTCTTTTTAAGAACATTATTTAAAAGAAAGATTAATACCCACATATTTAAACCAATTCATTTTAGTTTATCATTGCTTTTAGTGGGAAATAACTGTTATTTAAGTAGTTTATGCAATATATATATATTTTCTATGCAGTCATGCAAGATTTCACATTATGGCATTTTCAAAGAAAATAGGCCTGGAAAATGTATATTTTTAATTTAATTTAAGAAATGTACTTCAAATATCTCATACTCAGATACTTCCCAGATCTCATACTATTAATCTCCCCCTCAGCAACGAGCAATGATTACATCAGACACACACATGGCTACCTGAAATTTACCTGGGTTGTGGTAGTTGTCTGGATCTTCCGTATCTCCTTCCCTGCCTCCTTACCATCATCAGACCTTTCTGTATCTGATATTATACTTCCTGCATCAACATTAGGTACAGTTTTGCTACCAGAAGACTCTGTCTCAAGCGTTGTGGCAGTCATTTCAGCATATTCTAATCCTTTAGATGATGAAGACAACTCCCTCTCAGAAATGCTATTCATTCCATCTGAAGTGGTGTGAATCTTGAACTCTTTGTCCTCTATTATACTTGAAGCACAAGTTATATCTACACTACCCGTCATATGTGCAAGCAATCCCAAATCATCATTTACACCAAGATGCATCTGGGTCTCTTGCACATTTGGAATGGCAATGTGATTACTTGAAAGTTCAGGAAGGAGTTTCTCCTCCTGACTAGGTATTTTATCAAAGAGAAATGAGGTATTGTTAGTAGAAGGTTCATCTTTCTCATCAGCCAGAGTTATTAATGGACCATTATCTTTCTCTTCATTCTTCTTAATAATACCCACACTTCCGTGAACATTGTTTTGGAGCTTCTCAACAGCTGCACTATATACATTATCTAGAAGAGATTCCACTTCTACCAGTGCACCATTTTCTCCAGTTCCCAGTGTCTCTGGTGACAAATCCATATCATCCAGTTTTACTTCAGTAGCTTCTACTTTTTCAGCTTTTATATCAACCAAAAGGTCATGAACTTCCACATGCACTCCTCCTCCTCCAGGTCTCTCAGCAGTTCCAAGCACATCATCTGACACCTTTGTAGCCATGAGCAAGTCCCTCGTATCTGTATTGACAGGGTAATCTGTCTCACTTTCTGGGCTTTGACTCTGTGAAAGATCTTCTATCTCTCGAATTTCCATTCCACCTTTTGCTCCCGTTGTCTGAGAGGAAAGACCTGAGATGGTGCTCACATTCCCCTTCTTCCCCTTTTTAATGTTTTCCTCCTCTTGCCTTTGATACTCCTCATACATTTTTGCTAGATATTCCTTGTGAGCTTCATATGTGACCTTAAGAAGAAAAGAACAGATTACGTGGTTGAATATATGCCAGATGAGCTGGCCAAAATCTAGCAAGATCTTTAGGAACATTAAGTACAGCTTACTAAGTGTTTGACAAGAAAAAAAGCCACCTTGACATGAACAGCAAGAGCCACCAGATGGCACTAAATCACTTTGCATCTTATATTGCTATATGGCTACTGCCTTTGGGAGTTACCATTATTTAAAAAAAAAAATAAAATAAAATCTATGAGCTATCTCTTACCTTGGAATGGGCTATAGAAAGAGTATCCACCCACACTCTCCAGCCTCCCCATTCATATTTTATTGCATGGTACAAGAGGATACGGAAAATGTTGTAAACCATCTCTGTGATCTTCTGCTCTTCTGAGTTCTTAGGATTAATGTATCCCAGAGAAAACATCCAGTCCTGCCACACTGAACACTGAAGTAAACATCTAAAGTGAAATAATTAGTTCAAAATATATCCAAACAAAGCTTCTTTATCTTAACATTACGATGGTTAAGATGGGAGGAACATAATCTCTTAACATAAATCCAGTGTTAGGAATAAACTTTAAAGTACTTCAGTATTGGAAAAAAAAAAAAGCATACTATAGAGGAGAATCCAGTATTAGTTACTGAACTTACAAATGTTACCACAAATGTGTTAAATTTATTTTAAATATATTTAATTTATTATAGACTTTAAAACTCTACAGAGAGTATAACAAATTGCTACTACCCAGAAATCAGTGAGGAGAAAATAGTATTCGTATTGACATACCTTCTGTTTTCACGGCTATTACTAAAGAGTTTTATCATATCAGATAAGAACAAACGTCGAACTTCCATCAGCTCTGCACTTGGCGTGGAGTTTTTTAACAGCGTTGCCACCACCTTAAGAATCACTTTGAAAGAATAAATTAGTTATGTAAAGCACTTTACCAACGTTTAAAAAAGGAAATAGTTGCTGACAGCCATTAATGTAAAAAGTAACTGAAATCCACAGGTATTTAAGATATATGAATGAATTGTTCTCACTTTCTGAACCATCATTTCACAAAACCCCACAGCTTCTAGCTGACACACTTATCAAACAAACATAATACATTGTCCTTACTTGGATTCTGAATTTTCACTGTCGAATCTGGCTCTGGATGAGGTTTATGAACGACTTGGGTGCATACTTGTTCTGTCAAAATCTAAAATAGAATATTAACTTTCTTTTACCATTTTAATCAAACACTACAGTATTTCTTTGTTCATTTTACAATTTCTTAAGAACATTTACTGTGGCCACATGCAACATCATATAAAAAAATTAGGTAAAATATTTTAAATCTTGAAGAATGGAATAAAGCAATTCCTCTATGCGGGGATAAAGATTTTCATGGTTGTACTGTAGCTGATTAGCTAAACTTTGAGTTCATTGCCTAAATATACAATAACAGTATTTTAAAGATACTCCATTTGTATTTCTCATATTGTTATACATTCACAGATGAAAATATCTTTCACAAGCAAATACATCTGCAATTATTCCCATACACTGCATCAAAACCAAACCAAATAATTCCTAAAGCAAGGTTTGGTTTCCTCCAGCTAGTAAAGAGTAAGAGTCAGAGATAGCATTCCATAGGAATAGTCCTGGGGCTTCACATAATGAGGAACACAGAGCATTCTCCTGTTGCTTGAATTGTACCTGACAACATAATTAATCTGTATTGAGGCAACACTGCAAACCTTTCACACTGGGATAGCTGTCACTGGATGTGTGTATGCAACTTTGTTTTTAAGAACAAGCTAAAAAATTCAATGACATCAACACAGTAGATGTAATAGTAAATACATTCAAGTAAATGCATTTCAAAATAGAGTAATTTCACTAGCAATATTTATTTTAAAAAAGAACTTCAGCTCTCTCATTAGAAAAATAATCAAACTAATGTCAGTCACAAGCACAGTATCTTAGAATAGGTCTTTACATATTGATATTTAAAATAGAATGCAAATATGCCCCTGCTTTATATGAGAGAATATGGAAAATATCTGTTCCTTAACACCAGTTTCTTACCAAATCTTCTGTAATTACAGCACTTAACCCCTTTTTTCTTCTTTTCTCTGGCTATTTTCTGAAATGTAAATACCTCTGGATGCTAAATGCCATGAAGACTTTGATTTTGTCAATGAGTTATGCATTTTCTGAAGACCAATCACAGAAGATCTCAGAAAACTGAATGCAGGAATTAGACTCTGAGGCTCAAGTGGCCAAATCATAAAAGATAATTTGCAGTAAAAAAGAATTTGGGTCTAAGTCACTGGAAAATAGATGACATTTGGGTTTTTACAATCCTAGGAGGATCATTTTCTACATTACTGTAGACTTAGAACCCTGAAAACCAAGCGCTCCTCTAGTCTTTTTTTTTTTCTTTTCTGGAACACACCCTGAGCATCTATTCATTAAATCTATTTGTGACTAAAAAAATTGCTAAAAACCTTTTTAGTGCAGAAGATTTTCAGAAATTGCAAGAGATTGTATTCTAAATTATCATTTTACTAATAATTGAAAACTGGACATGAGCTTTATGTCTGCAAGCATGAAGACATAGCTTTCAACCAATTTATGTTTTCAATATCTTACTTTTACAAAGTTGTTCATCATCAAAAATGAAGCTTTTTTACAAGCACCTGGTAAAACAGCTGAATACCTTGAAGGGGTCATACTTATTTGCCTCAAGCAGTATTTGCTACATAAAAGTGCTACATAACTATGTCAGTTATCATTTGGCATGGTTAAAAAAGAAAAAAACAGGACTCTTCAAATTTTTGTAAACTTAAAATGAGAGATATGAAAAAGGAAAAGAAAAAAGAAAAGAGAGGCATCTCTGACTTCAGCACTTTCCATTTCAATGGAAGCAAACTCTCCAAACAATGGAGAAGTATGAACAATTGGAAGTTTGCAGTATCTGTTGTTGATTTTTTTTTTCTTTTTGTGAAAAGTTATGAACATCCTAAGTAACAGGATCTCTTGCATCAGAAGTGGGAAGTTTTATAAAGCCTACATAAAAATTGTGATGTTGTTAACAAAAATATCTAAAACATGGCAAAATACATTGTGATCCAAAAAGTAGTTTCTCAAAATTTCTAAATTTTTTCTCAAAAGTCTTGAGAATCAGGATATTATAGAGCAGATATTTTTAAGTAATGCTTTTTACAGTGGAAACTACAATCTTTACGTTTCCGAATTTGTACCTCATAAAGCGTGTTGTATGTTGTAACCGTCACTGTATTTGTGTGCAGCATCAACCTCTCTCCAAGAAGTGTGAAAAGACTGTGAGTATGCATAATTTCAACCTTTCTCCTGTAAGAGAAAACAAAAACATTAGTCACATGATGACCACTTTAAGTAAATGCATGAAAAAAACCAAAAGTGAAATGATTTGATGCTGTACCAAAAAGCTCCCAAGCTTGTTATTTCATACATATTTAAGATATTTCCCACAATGAATGCAATTGTACAAATATACAAAAGTTCTCAGAAAACAACGTTGTATTTAGGATGGGCTTTTGTCTAAAATAAATCACACACCATTCTCAAAGTCAACTCCTATGTCACTGATGGTAAGAAAGTTCAAGATGGGCACAGGCTGGTTAAAATGTTATCACTGATAAACACACCTTTTGTCATGTCACAACAACTCAGGACAATCCAGCTTCATACTTTCTAACATTAATCACAGAATTGGTTAGGTTGGAAGCAACCACAATGAGTGATCTGGGCCAGCCTCTCTCAGATTGCTCAGGCAATCTGCATGTGTTAATACTATTATATATATATGGATTTTTCAGTAACACCTTTCTTTTTTATATATCATTCTCTCATGATGCCAAAATCATTCAATCTGGGAATAACATGTTGCAATGAAAAAGAAATAAAATCCTGAAAAGTTATGAATTTCTACATGATTGAAGTGCATTTCACATCTAGGGTCCAAAACTACTAAAATCTTTAAAAAGTGGGGAAGAAAGCAGCTCACATCAATGAATTCCCCTTATCCCTAAACCCCACCCTTTTAAAATGGGGTATAACATCATAAATAGAGTACTTCTCATACTTTGCATCACTGAATTTGTCTACTATGATAATGGATATAAAACAAAAATCATTCTTCAAAATAAATAATAATCTATATTAAAACAGTAGAAAAAATTTAAATAGGATACAGTAACATTTCTAAAAAAATTATGTATTAAAAATATAAGAAACTGTGTTTTCATGACTATTAGTGAAACACAAATTAAAACACAAATTATATAGGTTCATTCTAGAGCTTTTGAAATTAATAGATTATTTTATAGTTTTGAAAGTAAGTACCACAAAAATAGAGTAGCATGAACTTACAACAGTGTGTACTTTTCTATGCACAGAAGGGAGTTCATGAGTTAATTATGAGAAAACCCACAGGTATTTGAAGTAGAAATCCATTAGGAGGTTTAAGTGTGTGGGTAAAACCCAAAAGTAAACAACAAACTATTATTTCAAGTGGTGTTATAGAAAGAATCAAACACGGCAGGAAAGGAAAAAGCAGGAATTTGTCAACTGCTAAGTTTAGACAAATAGTCTATCATCACAGATCCCAAAGAAAAATCAATTAAATTATTCAGGCTCTCATCTAACACATTACTGGTCATTTCTGAGAATCAATTGTTTCTACTCTATAGCTTCAACTGTGATGCAGATATAAACATGAACTACAGCAACAGTAATTGGTTTAGTACCTACACATTTGTTAGTAATATTGTATTGCTTTAGATTTCATTAATCATGTAACATCTCTATATGTGATTCTGCTCCAGTGTATTACAATGCAATGCCTGTTTCCTGTACTGTGAAACAGGAATATAAGTACTTGGTAACTTTTGTGGTTGACTTTCATTTTATAAAGACATATGTATGTGAACAAAAAGGCACAAGCACTAGCTGTAAAACATGAAATGGAAAGGCATCTTTACTTGCTAAAATCTACATAAAATATGCACATTTGCAGATGTTCAGAGGTCTAAAAATTAAAAAAAAACCTTTGAAAGTTACAAAGAGTATTCAAGGGGATTTCAATCCCTCCAATTACATGAAAAATAAAGTTAATTTTTCCTAAGTACATATGTTCACTTGACAATAGAAACTACACTGATATAGCCATAATTGCAAATAGATGTTAAATTAAAAATTCAGCTTATGAAAAATCCTCTTTTCTGTTTTTGTAACCACAGAATTTTAGAATATGCTGAGTTAGGAGGGACCCACAAGGATCACTGAGTCCAACACCTGGCCCTACACAGCACCACCCCCAAGAGCCACACCATGAGCCCAAGAGCACTGTCCAAACACTTCCTGAGCTCTGTCAGGCTGGTGCTGCAACCGCTACCCTGGGGAGCCTGTGCCAGTGCACAAACGCCCTCTGGGTGAAGAACCTTTTTCTAATACCCAACCTAAATCTTCCATGACACCACTTCAGGCTGTTCACTCGGATCCTGTCCCTGGTCACCACAGAGGAGAGATCAGTGCCTGCCCCTGCTACTCCCTGAGTGAGGAAGTTGTAACTGCAGTGAGCTCTCCTCAGCCTCCTCCAGGCTGAACAGGCCAAGTGACCTCAGCCACTCCTCATAAGGCTTCCCTTCAAGGCCCTTCACCATCCTTGTTGCCCTTCTTTGGAATAGTTTAATGTCATTCTTATATTGTGGCACCCAAAACTGCACACAGGACTGGAGGTGGGGCTGCCCCAGTGCAGAGCAGAGCAGTACAACCCCCTCCCTTGCCTGGCTGGTGATGCTGTGCCTGATGCACCCCAGGACGTAGGTTGCTACTTGATTTTCTGGATAAGTGATAAATGTTTTAAATAAATGTATTTATTTGGATATAACCAGGCTTCTGACAAGTCAAGCCTTCATCTGGTATGTCATACTTAATCCAACTGCTATCAATGTGAATGACTTTTACTAAGTAATGTTTGAAAAGTCCGTGGAGATTCTTGAGTGGACTATCAATTTGCTTTATTAATTCCCAGAACAGTATTCAACTTGCTGGATCCCAAAGGAAAAATCCCATTTAGAAGCATATCCCCAGCTAACTGTCTCTCAATTACACAGTCATACTTTATTGATCTTACTGAGAAAAGCATTTCTAGCAATACCACACTCTGGCTGGACTCCTACCTCCTTTCAAGTGAGACTTACATGAAGAAGTCTCTTGTGAAGCATGTGGTTAATTTTTATAATACATAGCCTCCCACTAAAATGCCATCTTAGGCTAATCCCAGCAGGGATCTTACCACATGTAAGAGGGGAAAAATGAGCAACGGCAGGCTATGCAGCACTGCATGATTGTTAGGTACCTCTTGACACTATAATATGGAAGGTCAAACTAAGTAAACCCATTTTGTGACATCAGCTCTTTTTAAATGGGAATATTTCTTGCTGCCACATTTTCTGTGTGAGTATTTCTTGCACAGAGATACGTCCTTACCACCTCTTTTAAACACCACTTACTTGATGTATCCGTTTTTTCTTCTGAAACTTTCCCATGTCAATAAAATATTCTATTTCATTTTTCCCATCCTTCTAAAACTATTTTTAGAAGTGCTGCCCTGAAAATTTTATTGCAATGACACTGATGATTCCAGAAGCAAATTTTAGATCACACTCATATGTTTCCTGTTAACTTTAGCTGAACATACAATATATAGTTATAAGATGAAATTCTGGAAAATATTTTTCCCTTGTTTTAAGACTTGAGTCTCAGCATATCATATATCTGAAAGGCAACCAATGTATTGTTTTAAATGCCATAGTAATAGCAAGTTAACTGAAAAAAAAATCTGATTTATAAAGCTAAGAGTGTACAAATTATTAATCAGAAAACCTAATAATTTGAAGTAATTTCCAAAGACTGACAAAGAATACACATTAATCATGACAAAAAGACAAGAAGAACTGTGAACTTAAATACACCACTACAAAAATTTTAAAACAACACTTACTTATGACCCAAATGTTTAAGAAAATATCCAAGGACCTTCAAAGCTTGCACCCATATACTTTCACTTTTGGAAGCCAATAACTTATAAATTACTCTAAAACAAAACAAAAAAAAAGTCAAGCTCAAACATCACATATATAGATTGTATTACTAAACATCACACATGTAGCTTGCATTTCACTGACCAAGGATATTTATTAAGAAATAAATAAATAAAACCAGCAATTTACACAAAATAGGATTTACTGAAAGAATCAAGCACAGTGTAAGAGTTCAATTATGAATTCTTGAGGTTGGAAACATGGTGTAGTTTGGATCAGTTCAATGTTTTATTACAGAAACTGATATCTTATCCTATACTTCTCTCTTGGAACAACCAAATAAAAGAATGAGCAGTTGTAGCTTAGGACAAGAGAAGCAGACTGGAACATGTAAGGTCATATCCTGGAGTACTTGGAAGGTCATATCCTGAAGTACCTGCTAGTGAAAATCTCTTTCCACTACATCCTTTGTTTTTAAATTTGGATAAAAAAAGTGCCTCAAATATTAACTAATCTAATTATTAAATATTTCATTAATATGATAGGCTTAAGCACAAATTATGCAGTCTTACAGAAAGGAAACCAGCCTTGATCTGAAGTCAACAAGACACAAAAAACATTACACTTGCCCTTCACTGTTCTGCAACAAACTTTTAAATTTATATTTTAGTTTGCCATCAGAATTACTTTTAGCCATTCTTTCCAGTCTTTCTCCACTAAAGAGTGCTTTTTCAGACAATATCTTCCTCTACTGAAATGACTTCTGCTATTACCAAATGACCTCTGGGGCTTTTGTTCTCTGACATCTTAGGCAAATGAAACCCTAATTTTATGTAAGGCTTTGGGGGTGCTTTGTTTTATTTTTTAAATGCTTAAAAGCTGTAATTCTGTGCATTCTCCCCACTTCTACAACACAGACTTTCAAACATGAAGACTGCATCACCAAACACTTTTAATATCAGTACCACAAACGTTACATAATGACGTGTCCAGTCTTCCAGATCAGACTTACCCTTCCTTGAAAAATGACAGGAATAGAATTATGGCTGAATACAAACTATAGGCAGAAAGCAAAGTCCTAACCACAAGTCTTCCCTTTAACAAGCATTGTCATTCAAACAGTTTTAAGTACATATCTTTACACAAAGATCTTAGCAGTTAGGAAAAATGGAGCTTGAATTTATCAAGTAGTGGATGCTGTGGGGTTATTTCCCTTTTACAAGCCCCTTGCATTTCCAAAAGTAGTTTCAGAACAGTACAAAATAAAATTTCATATTAAATATTATATTACTAACATGAAAATTATTAGCCCCTGAAAAAAACTATATCAAATTTGGCATAAAATCCTCCAAAAAATAACACGTCTTTGGGAATTATCTGTTATTAATTTTACAGCCAAACAGATAAACACATTAATTCCACTTTTTTTCAGACAGAAGTTGAGAGGCTAGGGCATGATTTCTTGTTTTCCTCCTCTTCTCCCCAGAGAACGTTAAACATACAAAGAAAGAATATTTAAAATTATTCTGAGATAGACACATGGCTATTTGATGCACCTTAATTACACATTCTATTTGAGATTGAGAAGCACGTAAAAGAGTGCAGTTACTTTGAAATATCATAATGATAATCTTAAGTGGAAATTCTTTTTTTCCTCCAACACATGGAAATCACTCATTTTGCCAAAAAATAAAGCCTAAGTTAATGAAATTGAAGTTTAAAACAGCAGCAAGTGTGATGTTTATCTGAAAAAGAAACAAACTGGAGAGTGATGATACTGGAACTACTTTTAAGGTATTTTCCCACTTCATTGTCTTACCGTATCCCATTTCTCTGATCAAAGGCAGGAATCATGGATGCTGGATGTTCAGACATTAGTGCCACTAGCAGCTGCAGCACATCGTGAATATTTTCATCCTGTATGACAAGCACCAACGTTATTCTACAAACTAACCTCAACAACAAGCTTCCCACAGACCTGGTACAATTAGTTACAATAAAAGGTAGATAATTACAGAAATGTACCTCATGCATTGTTAATAAATAATTTAATATGCTCTGCAGTTCATCTTCTTTCACTCCTCGATCCTAAAGAATAAAAAAAGAGGGCCATTATTCAGACAAAATACATTCTTCAGGTTTGGATAAGCAAACCTTGGACCTAGTCAAATAATCTTACAGGATTTTTTTATTTGAAGCTTAAAGACTGAATTCTCAATATCATTCTACTGCTTTTCTTTATCACACTGACAGTTCAAAACAGGATGAGGTCCTATTATTTTAGTGTGGCCCCTCAGATTCTACAAACTATTACTGTTACTCCTCCAGTTTGTGAGACAGAACAGAAAGTACTGGTTTTCAGTCTAGTCTCAAATGGCAGATTATCCCTCAAATAGTAGCATTGAGCTGTAAGAGAGAGAAAGTGTTACCATTTCATAACTGCATCATTTCTACCAGTGGTAGAACCAACATGAAGGATAAAGTAATATTAGCTAGACAACTGCAATTATCCCTTTCATTTGACTACTCTATTAATTTTTTTAAAAAATTCACAATTAATTTAAATAAAACATTTAATGTCTTGCATATAAATATATTAAACATTTAATAAAATATACATGGCAGAGTTTGCTGAGGTTAATAAGAAATTTTGTAGGGATTTACTGCTTCTCTGTTGATTAGAAGGATGGGCATGAACATTAAATTAACCAGAAAAAGACACAATACTGGACAGATATTACTGTTTTTCTACTGTGAAAGATACTGTTACAAGTAGATAACAGATGTCAATGTTTTCACTGTGGAATAGACCATTTTACCTTCAATATAAGTTGTTTCAAGAACAGAAGCATAAATGCCCTTAAAGATACGATTTCTTTCTGGGAGGGCCGAGGACCATCTGGAAGAAACAAAATATAGCACTTTTAAATATAAACTAATTCCTTTAATCACTGCAGCTTTTTAAGGAAATCACAGTTCCAATAACAGATTTAGTAATCTACTCTTATATAAAAGTTCATATTTGCAAATGATAAAATTTATAACCTTTCAGAATCACTTTTTCAACACAATATATTTAAGTATAAGTGATGTTCCGTTTGGAAAAAAATCCATATTATATTTTACTTAGTTTTTAAAAAAGAAGCAGGAAATAAAAGACAGTAATAAGGTGATAGTTATAGATAGACAGATATGTGACAAACAACTTGGAGTGACTAAACCACTATGTTAAATACCATCTGAACGAAAACCAACAGAGAAAGGATTTATAAAATACTAGTGGCAGCCATTACCTGTAGCAGAAACTAAAGCCATTTAAACAAAGAGAAACTAGTACCTGAAGAAAATATTCAATTTAACCAGGAAAAAAACTCCCCAAAAATGTAATCTGTAATACTTTAAACAACTGTGCTTGATGAAGTATATTATGAAAACAGAAGTACCTAAAAAAGCCAGAGCTTGAACAACTATAGTAATTTGAAATTGCTTCTATTGTATTTTCTATTCTCCTTTTTCATAAATATTGAAGTTGAACTGGAAATTCTTTTAAGTTCTTGCTTTTCAGACAATGCATGGCATAGGCAGTCTTAAAATTTGTACAGTAAAAGTAAATGCAGCTTAAATTATTTTTCCATCAGACATTTAATCTTACACTGATAAACATAGACCAAAGTTTAGAAACTGTCTATGTCTCATTATTATTTCCAATCCAGACAAATACAATTTTTTAATGAAGATTTTCTATTTGTCTTTGGTGACAGTTTCTGAAGTGAAGCCACTGCTTTACACACAGTAATTCAAGTTTGCCTTAAGGGAAGTATATTTGTTTCACTAGGAGGAACAACAGGAATGGCTAATATACTCAAGTTTTCTTTCCTGTTTAGGAGTGGAAAGATGAGAACTGTGTAGTCTTCAGAAAAAAGCAAGTAAATCTCAAGCTCTCCCACCCACTGTTTGTGAGAATACTAAGGGTATTGTAGTAAAAAAGTCTTTCAGATAGGCTTTAAAGATATAAGACTATTTATGTTAAATAATTCCAGTGGTACCATGAAACATCTGTTTTCCACTGTAAAAACAGAAGTCAGATTTTTTTTTTTTTGGTACTAAATGCAATTAAATATTGCATGACTTTTTAGCAATGGTGTGCTTGTTATCAACAAGCTATTTTTATCTAATAAATATATAAATATTATATTTTTATATAATTTAGCTATTTCCCCCCCTAATTCAAATGCAGATTCAATTTCCCTAACTGCATCACACAAGTGTCTTTCTTTCTCCATCCTTTTCCCTCCTACACCTTATTGGGATTCACAATATCTGAAAACCAGGACTAAAAAAAATAAAATTGACATTTTGTCTTTTCTGAAAGACTGTAAATATGGAAACAGAATACAGACAATGGGGGGGATCTGCAAAACATTTCTATAACAGAAATTGTAAGGACACATCAAAAAGAAGATATCCCAGTTTAACTGGGAACCTCTGCAAAGACACACAAGTTTTATACTATTTCTTCATGTAGCCACTCGTTTCCCTGGAGATGTGTGGCAACCTTGAAAAGGATTCTTCAACATGCAAATACCACCAAAGGAGCTGTTGCTTGCAGGCTATATGCCAAGCAGGTAAAGTGTAATTTTCCCTTCAATCCTCTAGTACTGTTTATCACTTTCATTTTAGTTGGGTCATGAAGCTTCACTGCCTCTAGAATCAGAAAAAGGGGACAGCTGCTACCCAAAGACTTCATTAGTTTCAAAAATTAAGAGGATTGGGGGAGGATGGGCAAGGAAAAACAAGACAGGCTGGAGAAACTGGAGGCTATGTAACCACTGGACAGCTACAAAGAATGGAAGAAAGGACTGCAGCAATACGATGTAATGATCATCTGACACAGGCTGAATAGAATTAAACAGGAAGTCCTAAAGTTACCTAAAGCAGATTTTCCACTACAATTTTTTTTTTTATCATCACAGTTTTTTACTTCATTACTGATTAAATTATCTCATCCCTAGTTGAAGATTTGGTTTTCAAAAATGTATTATTGACCAAACAATGGTGTAATTTATCCTATAATTTTAAGAAGTATACATTATCCACACATATACTGAGGCAGAAAAAAGACAAGTAGATCTTGTTTTTCAACTCAAACATTGCAAAGTAGGAGGTTTTTTTACTGTCTATTAATCTTTGTGCCCATCACTGCATATATATACAATTCAGTGTCACCATCACTTGGACACTGATAGTCAGCACTGCTAAAGACTAAAACCAATCTCAAATTAGACCAACTATGAAGATAATCCTTTCAAGATCTGGTACAGGAACCATAAATCCCTAATACAAAATAGTAACATTCTTTCTAATTGGCAAAGAAAAGGATGCCTCCCTGATCCCACATGAGCATGAGTCATTAAAGCATTTCCTGCTTTTAGATTTCTTTATGTATGTATTTTTCACAGAGCCCATCACTTGCGTCAGATTTTTTAAAATATACATGCATAATAAGAGTTAGCCAGCTTTATCCAGACAAAAATAAATGAAAAAATTTTATAATTTTATCTAATTCATCCCTGCAGCATAGAGAAATTACAGGCACATAAACCAGAAGTAAACAAGAGGAAATAAGTAAACATATTCACAGAGTTAAGTACAATCAGTACTGCTGTGAAAAAAAACAAAACAAAACAGAAAACAAACCAAAAAGACCCCCCAAATGGATTGGGAGCTTTGAATAACAAAAATAACGATTACTAATTCTGTCTTTGGAAATAAAATTGTTATCAGTTCTACCAACAATCAAATATAACACTCTTTCATCTGTTTGATTTTTTTTTTAGTATGTAAAAAGCATGACTTTTCTACTCCTTAAATTAAAAAACTCATGATACAGATAGCAGAATCTCATCTCCAAGCACACATAAATAACATCACATGATACGTGGATCACAGAGGACCTGATTTTCTCTCTGCTGTATATCTAACAAGAACTGAATTCCACTCGAACCCAGCTCCTGAAATAACTCTGTGGAACTTTATCTACAAAAAGAAGAACTAGAGTTACTTTCTCCTCATAATAATTTCTGCAATTCCCACTTCCACAGCTCACGTTCAAAAATATTGGACGTGAAAAACATTCTCGAAAACTATTAGCATGACATAACTTGTACTTTAACCACTGTGTATTCTATGATACTATTTCTAAAGGTAGCACCCATTTAGTGCTAACATTGAGAGTTAGAGCATGAAAGACACATGAAATATCAGTAGAGAGAGCAATACTTGGCTTCTTGGTTCAGGAATGAACTGAGCCACACAGTATTTGGCAACTTAAATGCACATTTCTCTCATACAACACAGGCTCCCCAGGGGAGTGGTCAATGCACCAAGCCCACCTGACTTCAAGAGTTGGAAAAATACTCTCAGGCACAAGATGTTACTCTTGGGGTGTCCTGTACAAGGCCAGCAATTGGACTTGATGATCCTGATGGGTCCCTTCCAACTCAACATAAAATAATCACAGAAAGACGCGATATATTTTAAATAATTTTCTGCCTGCTTTGTTGTGTGTTCATACTGTAATGGCTGTAATGGGTGATCCTATTATCTTTATTCTGTATGATTTAACAAAATATTAATGGCATGCATGTGGCAAATAAAGATAATAGCTATAATCATAGCCTAAATATAAAAAAGAAATAATAAAATTTAGATTATTTTCTTTGGAAATTAGTTTGACTTTTTAGATTCTTTGTAAAAAAATTTGAAACAAGCAATGCCAGAAGAAAAGTGTAATTCATAACTTTAAACAGACAACTTGTCTCCACTATGTGGATGTACATCTAAAATGTAAAACCTACTAAGAATAATTACAGACCAAGTTGATACTTTTACACTCTGAAATAGTGTTTCCAGTACCTCAGAAGGAAATAGGAAGACAAATGTGAATTCAGTATTCTGAATCTAAGAAGAAATAACAGCGTGAAACAAGAAACCAATAATGAAAGAGAAGATACAAAATCAAATTTAAAATAAGTACCTGAGCCTTTAAAAAATTTTAATAAATTTCATTTTAAAAAAAGCCTTTACACTTCCCATTTTATAAGCTGGGTATATAAGTTTATAAACTAACTGTTAAAAGAAAACAGCATTTGCCAAATGGGAAACTTCAATATTGAGCTCCTTTGGCTTTAAAATAAGGGCTACTGAACTGTAAGCACAGAAAACTCACCCACATTGTGCTTTATTAAGATGGGGAAGGCAATAAAACCCTAAAGAAGAGTAACTGCCTGCAAGTAATAGTAAATCAAACTACCAATATTAAAAAGTGTTTCAGTATCTCCACATAAAAGATGACATGCCTAGAAGACAAGAAAACATCACACCACTAAAATGTCTGCATGAATAAGCTTACTTTCTAATACGACAGCAAATTATGCAAAGGCACTTTAGCACATGCAGTCACATTTTAGATACTGGCACGAGTAAAGTCCAGTCTTCTCCAGATCTGAAAAGTCTCATGTCAAATCAGCCTAGAATTTCAGTTGCAATTTGTCACATGATGACATTTTTCTGTTTCATATATGAAAATTAATGTTTATAGAAAATGGGTCTTATTCTTCCATTTTGAGATATCAAATGCTACTTAAAATGCAGCAACTTTAAATTTCAAATAACTGTTTTTACACTGCAGCTTTCTTAGTTTAAAAAAAATCTTTTATACATGATTCTACATTTCAACAAATCATAAACTTTCTGGAAGTAATGGCTGCAGGCAGGCTAATAAAAATTATCAGAAAGCCAAAATCCTGGAAGCGTTACCTTTTTTGAGCTGTTGGGATTGATAAAGTTATGAGATGCTGAAAACAGAAGTAAAAATAAAAAGGCCTTAAGCATAATAACTACAGCTACTTCTAAGAATGTATTCTATAATTGATGACTATAAGCCATCAGAATCAGCCAGACCTGCACTTAATGTTAAAAAAACATTTGGTAAGGAAAAGTGATGTAATGTCCAGGTGATTAAATATTTGTTAAATCCATTGTTAAATATTTTCCATTAAACCCATTGTTAAATATTTTCAGGAATTTTATCAATTGCTAGCAACTAACATGGATTTCATAAAAAAATCTTTTTATGAAATGAAGTTAATATGAAATTAGATTTAGCAACCCATCACCTCAGCAATTATTATATTTTCACAGTCATTTGCTTGCAAATCACCAAAGTTATTACAGCTCTATCAGTCAGAAGAAGTTATCTGTGAAATAATACCAAAAAAGCCCCAGTGCTGATTTGCATGGAGAAATCTCCATAGCAGTGCTGGGTTTACACATCTGTTGCTAAGTCACTGATCCTCCCCTCTGATAGGCTGACATTGTTCAGTGCAACACAAGAAAAGCCACTCTTACAGACAGAAAAGAAACTGCTATTTCTTCATGGTTGTATCAATTACACATGGCTTTCTGCAGGGAAGAAGGAAGAGGATAAGGAAGAAAGAAGATACTAAACTTTCAAAAAGTCAAGTTGATCTATAAATCTAACTAAAGACAAAATGAGAAAATTCAGATATAGTGGATCATAACACGTTTTTTGAAAATATGCATGGTCTCAGTTTATAAAACACCTTCCCAGCTACTGTATGAAGACCTCAGAAATTTTGATTTTTATTGTCAAACTGCTACACCAAGCACCCACTAATTTACACCTTTCAGGGACTGACCTGGTTGCCTTCCAGATTAAAAAAAAAAGAATCTTATATGGAACTGACACAAATGAGAGAAGAATGTACTATACTCTGAATGAAAGAAAAGGTAGGGATGTAAACCAGCTTAATTTAGAGTTAATTGATTCATTTCTCATTCCTAATTTTGTATCCTTGTGTACCTCATGCCTTCTGTTCAGATTTTGATGAATACATTATATGTTTTTTGAAGCTATGCAACTGGCATTACACATACAAATACTCAAAAAATACAGTTAACTGTAAAGAGGCAGATCTGGGCAAGATAAAAACAATCCATGCTTTCTACAGAAAGAAATGTCACTGACTCCACAAAGAGCAAACCTAGCCAGAGGGAAGCAGTCAGTAATCTGCAATACATTTTCAAAGTGTTGTTAGGTAGTAGTGTCATGACACAAAAGAACAGGATTTTTTTTTTTAAATTTAAACAAATATACTAGAACAAAAAATTAAAAAATAATCCCAGCCATAACAAGTAGACTGTATTATCAAACTTCCACTCTCAAGCTAGTTGAGGAATTTTCCAAGTCTCTATCTAGCTGTAAATATGGTTGACACATGAAAATTTCACCTCACAACAGTTGGGTATTCAACAGTCACAGACACAATGTATATAAGCTGATCATCTGAGTTTAAAACATCCCAATTCCTCACTGATCTGAGATACAGTTAATTTGTCTGATGGTAAAACTGTACCTGTGCAGCACATATATCAGCAGGGCAGATCTCTGAAAGTATGAATCTGGCTAAAGCCACTCCTAGGGTAGGATTTAGCTCACCCTAGTTTCAGACATCAACAGTGTAGTTCCCACACAAGACCAATTTCTAACCTTTCACTGAGGTTAGTGGAGATCTAATCAATAGAGGCAGCACAGTCTAGGAAGTGACTACATTTCAAACAAGCCTTTCTCAAGTGCCTGTCAGTTAGAGGTAAGACACAGCTTCCTAAACATACTTAACTAGTGTAAGTTGTCATGCCACAAAGCATGCAAAATATCTACCCAAAACAAGCAGATTTGGTGCTGGATACACAAGAAACCTGCGTTCTTCTGAAAGGCAGGTGAAATGCCCCACTGAGACTTCAGTGATGCTAGAAACCTGTGTTAAGGTGACTGACTCCTGCTTTCTACTGTGCATAATCAGCAGACATCTACCTCAGAAGGAGACATCTTCACTGCAGGCACCAAAAAAAAGAAGTTAATTCTATTTTGGCAGTGGGAATACAGAATCAGCGTAAGTGGATAATATAATTTATCACTGACAAAGATTTCAAGCTAATTAAGTAACCACCACAGGTAATTTCCATTATCCAGGATTTCAAACCTTTCATTTAAATGAAGAGGGAATAGTGGGCTTTTGTTAAGTGTTTTAGAATAAATTTTAATAATTTTGAAGACTTGTCTTTATCTAATATTATACTAAGCAAGAACAATAAATGTGATCCAAGATCCTAGGGAAGCTCTTTCTGTGACCTTCAACACCTTCATTGCTTATTAGGACACCTAATCTAGGAAAAGAATTGTTTCTTCTGGTTTTATTTATTAAAAAAAAAAATATTGAGGGAAACACGTATGCATACAGCTCACTCAAAAATAAGAATTACCCCATAATTAATGTGCTAGATGTGTAATACCCATGAATATTAGTGACATGTACTAAAAATATTCCCCAATTATTCAATTTCACAGCATGACATTAATAGTTACACAATAAAAATAATTAATAAATTCTCCTTTATTGGGTAGTTTTTAAGAGACTTGCAGCCAAATCCTTCCTGCTTTACACAAGTAGATAGCTAAATGTAATGACATTACAGCCAGAATGCACAGGATTAGAATGATTTGCTCTGGTTAACACACATCTGTAATATGCAGCACTCAGCCAGTATCCATTATTGCATTTTGTTGGTCCTGTCATTCAGTAGCTCCCGTGCTAAGCTAAGCATATCACTTTAAGCAAAGTTAAATAAATCTCTATTTTATAAGGACAGAGGAAAAATATTATTGAACTGGAAATACAGTCTCAGAGACCTTTGCAGTGGGAACTAGAAGTTTCCACTCTCTTTTCAAGATCACTTAACACTACTAATCACTCAAACAATACAAAGCTTTTTTTGGCATATGAAATATACATAATATTTCCTCTTTATTACAGAAGAAGAAAAATCAATCTTTTTAATATGTTTCCTAAAGTATGCTCACATAAGTATATGCTACATGACTGGAGATCAGAGCTGGAATCTTATGGGAATACACATAAACATAAATTATCAGCAAGATACACTAAAAAGTACTTCCAGTCTTTCTACTGATGACTACTGGTACCAAGTATTGCCATTTATTTACCTCTTTGTCTACGAGGAGCTTTCAGACATTTACACCATAAACCTTCCTACAGGAGAGATGCTTATATTTTCCCCCTTATGTGTTGCACTTACCCAGTCCCTTAGGGGTGATGCCACTGCTGTCAGCAGGGTTGACCACCCAGTAGTAGTACTTCAGCGTGTGCATCAGCTGCAGCACCGTGCCCACTCTGCGGATGGTGTTATAGATCGTAGCGGTCCCAATGAACTCAGCTGACAGGTAGGTGTACAAAGACAGCTGCACCTGAGGAGTGAAATAGTTACCACATAAATGTAACCTCTCTATTAGTAACCTTAAATTGTAGGGGTCTTTTTAGAATAGACTCTGGATATGATATAATAAACTGAAAAACTAATTAAAATTCTGGTTAGGGCAGGGTAACCTAGGAATGCTACCTAGGAATGATTTAAGTAATGATAAACATAGCGGCTTGTTTTCTATTCTGACTTTTTATATGAGAAGTATATATTTTCAGTTTTTAGGATAATGCCACTTTTCACTTTGGTTCACTTATCTCAATTATGATTACTAAGGAAAACAAATAATTCATTATTATCAGAGATGAATAAAACATTTTAGAGATTTTATCAAACTAGAACACATAATTTGAGCTAAAATGAGAACTTACATTAATATATAACAAAACACATTTTGCCTGCAACTAAAAATACAAAAAATTATGCTTAATCTGTAGGAAAACAATGTAATGCAATCACTGAAAAAGGGTCAGGGTTTCTTGAAACAGCCTTTTCATATAATCAGGCAGAACCTTAGGCAATACTTTAACTGCTTTTAGGAAATTATAAAAGACATTGGAGTATATAGTTAAGCAGTGTACAGACTTCATGATCTAAAAATCGTTGCTATTACCATGTTTATAAAAAGAAACCCAAAAGAGAAAATCCAAAAAACCTAAGTAGAATGTTATAAAATAATAAAAGTATTTATTTTTGTTGTAGGTGAGTCATAACATTGCTCACGTGAACCATTACCTTTGCAGGGGTATGTATCCAAATAGCAGGATTAAAAAGGATGTGATCACACAATTGCTTCAGTAGAGGTGCTCCATGAGACAATCCATCCAAATATTTTGCAAATGACAAAAATTGTTCCAGAACTGCTCTGGTTATATGAACTCTAGATGACTGGGGGAAAATAATCAGAATGAAAAATAGAAAGAAAAAAAATCTTCTTTATTAGAATTACAGCAGAACTATGAAACAGTATTTTCACCTGGCTCATCATTACTAAATACATGCAGCCTTGCATGTTTTGATGTCATTGACTATGAAGGCAATTTACACTTTCTAACAATATTAATGGTCTTTCTAATGGCTATATTTAACAGTTTAAAATATTCATCCATAATGTTAATTTTTGGGTTTTTGGTATTTTGCTAACTTGGGTTTGTTTTCATTTTATTAGAATCCAGTCAGAATCCTGTGTTTTACAGCACAGTTCTTGAGAACTTCATCTGACATCCTTAATTCTTCTTAAATTAAAGACGTGTCTTACTGAAATTGGGTGTCAGTGTGTGAACAAACATTACTGGGAGACTTGCTTTGGTTTCTTAAACTTAAGTAGGTATTTGAAGGAGTTGGGTTCATGGTTTCCTCAAATTTCAGGACTCTCAGTTTCATAGCATATGCCATAAAATCCCTGTTGAGACTTGCTCCTATGCAGTAACATGGCATGAGGGCTTTGACAAACTTCTTTGTGTACTAAAATACATATGTATAAATAGTAAAAAACTGTAGACATCCTTCTTCTTGCCTTCTCCACAAAATGTCAAGCACTGGAACAGGCTGCTCAAGGAAGTGGTGGAGTCACCATCCCTGAGGTATTTAAAGTTGTGTAGATGTGGCACTGAGGAACATGGCTTAGTGGTGGACTTGGCAGTGCTGGGTTAACAGCTGGACTCCATCTCAAAGGTCTTCTCTAACCTAAATGACTCTGTGATTCTGTCTTTCAACTATTTTTAATGCTGTAAGTACAGTCTGGGAATATGGAAATTTATTATTTTTAGAACTGGAGTCTACCTGTCAGTATTATAAGTTCAGCCTGGATATTGAATTTCCTTTCGCTTGTACATAGAAACTTACAATAAATAATCTGCAACTAATAAGAACAAAAATACTGTTTGGAAGTTCAAATAATAATAAAAAAAAAGCTCTCTGTTATCCCCAAAGTATTTGATTACATGCAGATGAATAACAAATACAACAGATAATTTAGAAATAAAATTGAGACTAGGAAACAAAATGATTTTTTCCCACCATGTGTGCCAACTAAATATAAGAATATATTGAAAAAAAAGAATACATCCTTTCAAAANCCAAAGTATTTGATTACATGCAGATGAATAACAAATACAACAGATAATTTAGAAATAAAATTGAGACTAGGAAACAAAATGATTTTTTCCCACCATGTGTGCCAACTAAATATAAGAATATATTGAAAAAAAAGACTACATCCTTTCAAAAAAACTGCAGCTAAGTGAACACAATGTAAAAAAAAAAACACCCAGAAAACAACATATGTTTTAAGAATTATGTTGTGATCAATGGAAAGCCTTTAAATATTCACATGCCTAAATCTAATGAACATAGCAGGTGTTAATTAGAAGAGCATGCAAACTTTTTAAAAAAGAAAATCGTGTACAGCATTCTAAATTGATGTATTCCATGTGTATAAACCACAGTGCTTCATTCAGGAGAAAGCCCTCCATTAGGGCTCACCAGTCTGCCTGTGTGTAGCTTACCAAACCAAAGCTAACAGCTTTGTAAATTCATTCTGGTTACAGCACAAGAAAACCTACCCTTGGAAAAAAACACCACCTTAGGCCAGTTCTTTGAAATTCTAAATCACACGTGCTTAGAAGTGAAAACAGAAGCACAGAAAAATCTGATTTTTAGTATTGAGTGAAGGTATTTCCCTAGCCACAAAGAACAAAGGGAACAGAATGAGAAACACTACTTATCATTCTTCTTCAAAATTCAGAACATCTCTGAAAGGCGATACTATGATTTTTTACCTTCTGCTTAAAAAGATTACTATGCTGACCTCATGGTAAATAAAAGCCCAGTAAGAGACATTCAGGAATGTCAGAGCCATGAGGTTCATAGGACCATCACTATCTTAGAATAGCTGTCAGTAGTTTGGTCTCAGGTTATTTAGATTATTAAACCCCAGTAACAGGGTGTCATGAGGCAGGGAGGCAGGGGATGTTCCTCAGACAAGTGAACTGAACCTCTGTTTGGTGATAAGTGCTCATCATGTCCGAAAACCAGCCAGAATAGGGAATGCCTGTTGCAACAATTTCTTTCAGAAATTAAATTTTGTTACAGTTTTTCTTCTTCAAAACACAGGGCAACTATTTCAACAATTTCAGGATCGAGTCACATAAGATAAGTTTAACTTTTATTTATTTACACACACTCAAAAAAAACCTCACTATGATATTTCTGCTATGCTTGTACAAACTAGACACAAGAGAACTCTCCTAAGCAAGTTTAGGGGGCCAGAAAATGCAGAAATTAACATACTTTAAAGTGATTCACAAACATATCTTAAGTAAGAGGATAAATAGCTGAGTTTGAGCTGAGTGATTGAAAGTACCACAATGACAGTAGAAACACTGAAAACAAAGACCAAAAATCCTCCAAACATACCTTTTCAAGGAGATAGCCAATGACTAGAAAGCCTTTTCCACCAAGCATTTGTTCTTGCATGGCTACTGAACTCTTAAGAAGCTCAACCAAGAAGGCCAATAGTGTAGCACTGCATGTAAAGAACAAGGTTTATCTCAGATTAAAAATGTTGCTTTCTCAATAATCACCAGCAATGAAGTGAATAAAAATAGGCTTAAGGTGGCGAACAATTCCTTAAAAGAATACAAATCTTATTTTTTGTGCTGAGAAATTCCTCCAGTGTTTTTTCACATATTACAATGGTAGGAGTGGGAATTCACATTCAAACAAGCACTGTTAGAACTCCTGGTTTGACCATAACTATACCATCTTTTAAATACCCAGTCCTGGATCTTGCAGTTCTAGCCAAAGTTTTGGCAGCTGAAAGAGGCAGAAGACGCTGAGTGGAATCCCGCTGACAGTGCTGGAATGATGCAGACAGGGGCTGTGTCCAACATTTCACTATCCAGACTAGCTATGCTAAGCAGTAAAATTTGCAGCCCCTAGGTATGTCCTCATTCCACACTTTCAGTCCCTAGAGTCACTGTTAACACAGAAATGAGGCATAAAATGTTTGAACATAAACACAGGCAATGACGCCCACCACAAACCACAGTGGAACTACAGCAGGGTGGAGAGTTTCCTTCAAACTTTCTAAAGAACAAACATGAGAATAATATCCGCCTGACCAAATAAAGGTTAAGGATTACTTTTCATCCAGTTAGGAAAGCACAGAGAGACTCCAGAGGCTACAAGGAAATCACCCAACAGCCCATCCCAGCAGTATCTTTAAGTGTTCAGAAAGTAAAGGAAGGGAAAGTGCTCAGAAAAGGTTACAGTATAGAAACATAACAGATATGAAAGTCTTCAGGGGATGGAATTGGCAAGAAAGTGAAACTATGTTATGAAAACAAGCAGGGGAAACATGACAAATCAATCCACCACAGGGAAAATAAATAATAATTGACTCCTGGGTGATGAGAATAAAACAAAAATACACTCATCTGCTGCTGAAAAACCCAGAGGAAAGGGAGAAAGAAAAAAAATGTGACAGAAAGAAAGTATTTAAAATTACCTTTAAAATATCTCAAAAAGGTAGATGTTATTTTAGTTTGTATTGTAGTGCATATACAGTGCATACATTATTATGTAAAATCATTATTATTTTTCTAACAATTAAACAGATGTAACAGTTCCTAGCAGTACAGACAAGTGTCTGCAACCACCAAAGATCTCACATAGGTAGTAGGCACAAAGCGTAAAAATTGTGAGGTTTGCAGTTATGAAAAAAGGACTTAAAGAAAATTTCCAACCTGCATTTGATACATTTCAACTTTTTATACAGTATCTAGTCCTCTAAAGGTTCAAATAGAATCTCTTACTTTGATATAAATGTTGAGATTGGTTAATCCACACCAGCACCAAAAAAATAATCAAAGTGCTGAGGAAAACAAGATTTATTCTATTTGTTGAGTATGGCTGTCATGTAAAAGAACAGAGGTAGCCAAAGTACGTGCTGGGAACATGAAATAGTGCCTTGCCTTTCTTCATTGTTGAATGGTCATAATAATCCATCTAAAATCACATACAGAATGCTCCACAGAGTGTCAGCAATAAAAGAACACAGATAATATCCATTTACAGTACTCCAAAGCTTTTATCAAAACAGCCTGTCAAGCTGTCACATCAACTTCAAATCAGATTATAATGCATCAATTTTTTCTTATCCCAACCAAAAGTTTCTACTGTACTTGTCATCTAAAATAAGAATCTAATATTTTTTAATACATGAAAATCCATAAGCAGCTCACATAAATTGTTGAAGATTTAAATTTAGATTTTATCTTAAAAATTGAATAGGTGAAAGAAAATTCCATTTAGATAGATGGTGCTTACTACCATCCTCTATGAGTAATCTTATGACTTAGGAAAACAAGCCATTATGCATAAAGTCATGAAACAGTATACACCTTAGCAGAATTAGAATTTAAATTACAATAGCAAATACTATTATATTCAAATGTCAAAAAAATAGTCTTAAAATGGATTGCAAAGATTTGTGAACCATGAACAGACTTAAGTTCATTTTCTATTCTCAGATGTACTTTGCCAAAAGCCATTAAATTTGTTTCACAGTTTACTTGTTCATTCTATGAATTTAGATGTAAACCCATGGGCTAGAGTTAGTCTTATATAATGCAATCTCTATATATTTGTTAGAAATTCTGGCAGACTCTGAATGCAAGTTGTAAGACACACTGACACCATAACAATAAAGATTTTTCCCTCTTTTTAATCACACATAAATCACAAGTCAACTCAGAAATCCTAAGTGACCAGTTTATGCTTAACCATGCCACAGACACAGAAACAGACAAGCTGGTTCTACATAAGACAGAGTGACTCAAAAGAAGTGTAGTAATTCAGATGCAGCCAGTGCCCAAATATCAGTTTTTAGATATTAACCACCTTTGTGTGGGCTATGGCTGAACTAGTTAATCCTGCTCTGCACAGAGCTACCTTAGCTGCTTCTGCAGAGTAATGCCAGTGTTTCTAGTTTCAGGAAAATGCATTAATTTTGCCAATGTCTTTGTGAATGAGCTATGCTTTTACTTAATTCCAAAATGGCTATTAACATCTATTGATCCAGACACATAAAGATACCTCAATCCAGTTCTGCAGAGTCAGCCCAGGTCTGCAGGCAGTAATTCTAACTTCTAATCCTTCTGCATTATCCAAGATTGCCACCATAAATAATAGAGTTGACTGCAGTATATAGTAATTCAAATCTTGGGATAGCATACATGAATGCATCATTACACCTTCAAGCACATTAAAAAAATCCAAGTACCAGAAAATGCAGCAGTTAAGGAGAACCATCTGGCAGGCACATAGAGGCACAATGAAGTTTGAGATGAATACTGCATAGGACCACAGTATTGATAAAAATTAACATAATAATTGATTTTAACTAGCAGTTTGCTCACATTATTATGCAGGAAATTAAGTAAGTAAAAGATCTGTAATATTTTTAACTCATAGAATAACTATGGAATCAAAATGGAAGGTTTTAAAATTCTCACTGCATTTACAGTACTGAAGGATATTACCACCTGAAGACGATCAGAGATAGGCAGGAAAGACTACATGCTGTCTGTGGGGATGGGAGGGGGTTTGATTTTTTTTTTTT
>VWYP01009047.1:0-18332 GCA_013400435.1 Pycnonotus jocosus
GTGAGCCCGGTGACAGCAGCAGGATATTCCCCATAGATGATTTTTCAGTCTGACGCAATCAGTTGCCAAAGGTAGGTTCTGCTGCAGCCCCAGCATGGCATGCCCAAGAAAACAGCAAGACAGCCTGGTCAGGGAGAGCCAGCTGAGGAAGGATTACAGCGCTGCCCGGGAGAACCGGATATGAGTTGACTTTAGGCCGGGTCTGCATTGGGGAGGTGCATCCCCACCCTGGCCCCAAGGCTGCATTAGGAGCTGAGAAATTACCCTTGGGCCCTCAGCAATGCAGGCAAAGGAAGGCCGGCCCATCCCCCTTTCACACTGAAACTAGGAAAACCACCTGCAACATGGACTGGAGGAAGTTGTTTAACCCCCAGAAAAAGACCTGGGCCCTCACCTCCACAAGAACCACAGAGACCCCCAGTGCAGACAAGTGCATTGTGAGGAAGGAGTGACGGAACGCCACTGGAACCAAACGCCTTTGTCTGTCTTCTCCTTCATCTCTCTCCCACCCCCTCTGCCCCTACTTCCCTTCTCACCCTCCTCTTTCCTATCCCTTTCTATCTCTCTACCCTACATTTATTGTTAAATAAAATCCCCCTGGTTAACTTTGGTAGATGGTCTTGCTGGAACCTTAATTTGCCTAGAGGTGTCTTTCCCTAATTGCATCTGAACAGGGGCACACAACTGCACACAACATTCCAGGTGTGGCCTCCCCAGTGCTGGCCACACTGTTCCTGACACCAAAGCCCAGGAGGCCACCAGCCTTCTTTCCCACCTGGGCACTTGCCAGGTCTCCTTTGGCCGCTGTTGGCCAGAACCCCCAAGGCCTTTTCCACTGGGCAGCCACTCTTTCCATCCACTCTGCCCCCAGCCTGGAGCACTGCAGGGGATTGTTGTCACCAAAGTTTACCACCTGGAACTTTGCCTTATTGAACCTAATACCATTGGACTTGGCCCATCAATCCAGGCTGTCCAAAATATCGAGTTCTAACTCTGTGCCTTGAGCAGACATGCCACCCACTAGATCGGCTGCCCAGCGCCCCATCCAAACAGGCCTATTTTAAAACAGCCCATATTATGCGAGAAGTAGCAAAGAGACACACACTAGCCACTCTGAAAATATCAGGCCAAGGAGACAAACATCTTCTGGAAGCATCAGTTGCAGCTGGTTCAGTGTTATGAACTCAAGACTGATCACTACAGCAGGAAGAGAATAGTGGGAATTGCTTCCAATCTCTGCATTCTTGAATAAGGGTCACTGACTTAATCCAGAGGAGAAAAAGAGAAAGAAATCCAGAACTGGCCATGCCTTTCCACTCCTGCCGAAGAGCTGGTCGGAAATACCAAAACCACAGCATCATCTCTAACAGAGAGATAAACATAAAGCTGCCCTGAATACTCCAACAACTCTGAAAAATAACAAAGTCATAATTGCTGCTGAAAGCAGTGAATAATTATTGTGCAGGTAGGAGCCTCACAGGCATTTTGTTGTCACTTTCTGAGTCAATTCTACATCTTCTGGGTCAGAAAAACAGCTTCTACACAAACATACTGACATTTCTGCCCACATTTCTTAGATGAAGAAGATTTCCTGACCCAAACTACACTTTATTTCCTGCTACTCTCTCTATGAGCATTAAACTAAAAGCAGAGGAGCCATAACTGGACACATTTTAACACTCACTCACACCTGTTTCAGACTGAAGCCAGGTCAGAAAAGTATATAAACTTTTACATATTTAAACTTTTGTTTTTATATATATATAAACTTTTGTTTTATAATATATATGTATATATAAACTTTTGTTTTATAAAAATGAGATAAATATTAGTCCAACAGCCCTGATATTTCCAGCACTGAGGCCCCAAGCAAGAATTAACAAATGTGTTTTTAAATCCACTCTGTGCATCACATCCCAACTTACCTTTTCTCCTTTGGTCCCACTAACACCAGGAGGGCCAAGGCTTCCAGGAGGGCCCTATAAAGAGGTAAAATTGAGAGAAAACTGTTTCTAAAGTGCAGGAGAAACATCAGACTGCAGGTGTTGGCAGCATAAACAGTGATGTCCTATTGCACTGGGGAGGAACTAATAGAACATGAGGCTGCTTTGACTGTGCTGCACAGAGAGGAAAGAGAATAACAATGGAGATGCCGCAGCAACCACAATCTCACCAATCTAATTTTAGCGGATTCAGAAGAATTGCAGTTCAGTGAGTGTCAAACACAAAATTTAGTATAGAATTCAGGCATGAAGATTTACCCTTTTCTAAAAGTCTAGACGTGAAAAAGGAAGAAATGCTTCAGAGAACTCAACTTCTGTAACAGGATTTCACTTGGAGAAATTGTTCCTTTGAAGCAGTAAACAAACAGGATCCATCTTCACATCCCTCTGCAATTTCCTACTTCATCTACATTTGCTGCAAGTATAAACCAGTTCTTTATCCATCTGTAACACTGGAAAACATTTCCATCTTGCAAGGATAGTGATAAACGCTAACTAGACACACACTTCCTGCTACAAGGTAAACTGTGGCTGAGGAACAGAGCAGGATGCAGATGCTGCACCCTGGAGGCATCAGGCTCAAGGGTGGCAGTGATTAGCTGGATGGCTGTTGGCAAATCACTTCTGGCCTCTGCTTCTTGTTCTTTGCTATTTAGACCAGAAGGTCCTTGGAAGAAAAGGATGCTTCTCATTAGGAATCATTAGGTAATGAAAACAGTCTTGTGGAATCTACAGATAGCGGTTTTAGACAAAGCAGTGTATGTCTGATCAGCAGAAATGTACTGATCTTCTAGGCCATTTTCTGTTTTCTTTTTGTTTTAAAAATGTAAATAGTTCCAAGCCTTTTTTATTGAAAACAAACCCAATATATTAAATCCAGTTATCTTCCTTTCCTGTTGTGGGCTTAAACAACTGATTTTTTTCTGAGTTGCTTCTTACGCATTTGTTGAAAATTAAGACAAACATTTGAGCTGTCACGTTTAAAGGACTGGCATTTTCTGTGAGTCTAAATTGCATTCTAGTTTAATTCTAAAAGCAAACAAACAAAAAAAGGAAAACTGTGCCAACAAAGATCCTCAGAATAGGAACATGATTGGGTACTGTCATGATTCAGCAATCACCGAGGATAAGTCTCAGTTTTAGGGTCAACTTCCACTCTTTCCAAAGAAATATTTCCAGTTATTGAGTATTTGCCACATACCTGTTTCCCCTCCACACCTGGCTTTCCAGGGAATCCATCCAGGCCTCTGTCTCCCTGGAAAAAGAAGTGAAAGAACTACTGTAATTTAAATCTGTGCTGTTTAGGTCACTGCCCTGAAAGTGATGTCCATATTATCTACTCCAAGAGTAATGAATAAGGAGAGAGATTCCAGCCAATCCCATAAAGAAAATAGCTGAAGTTCCTACATCTGTACCATGAAATATTGCTGCAAACAGAAGCAGGTGTGTGTTAGCTTTCCACCTTGGCATCCTTCCTCTGCCTGCTGAGGTGGGCTGGTGTAAACTGGACAATGTGTTCCAGGAGAACATCAGCCCAGAACAGCTCTCACAAAAATAATAAAGCAGTCAAGCAATAGGTCAGTTTTACCCAGTAAAGAAAAATCTTTCATTTTTCACCTTTCCTTTCTGTAACCTGGGGGAACAATTAATTTGTTCCTATATGTCTCCAGAGCTGGACAGTCCACAAAGTCCATATGCAATCGATTTCACACTTTTTTTTATTACTTGAAGATATGGGTTTTCTTCCTGTACCCAAACTTGATTTTTTTTTTTGCTGCAGTTCCAGACTAGTAAGTCTTTCCCTAACCCCCCACAGAGAGAAGTGTTTCCTTCGTCTTTACAATGACCTGTTATGTATTTGAAGATTTACAAAACTCCACTTTCAAACTTTTCTAGACTAAACAACCATAATAATTTCAACTTTTCTTCATGGGCATGTTTGTCAGTCCTCTGATCATTTTTATTGCTCCTCCGTGTGCAGTGTCCAATTTTTCCACATCTTCATTGTAGCTAGGTGCATGAAACTCAATACACCTTTGAGCAGGAATATGTTTTCATGTTTTATAGACTATCCTTCTGTTTAAATCCCAGGATAATATTTGCTTTACACCAACCCCCCTCCCACAAGACAGCTTCTTGATCAGTTGTTCCCAATCCATAACTGCAATTTGTTGTCCTATGTGCATGAAACATGTTGCAGCTGCCCCTTCTCAGTGTCATCTTCTGCTTTGGGGGATTGTGTTTACAGGATAATTTTGAATTCTGACCCTGATCTCTACTGTTCTCCCATATTCAAGCTCAACATATTTCATATTTTATGATCGAAGTTCTTGATAGATAACTGGATCAATTCCATACTGCTGAACTTCACTTTTCTCCTACTTATTGTGGCCTTTGACCATTCATTCTCTTTAGTTTAAAAACTAGAAACAGGGACTTCCTTGCCCTCTCTAAAGCCCTTAAACCTCTGAAAAATGAAACACAGATTTTGGTTGGATCCTTCACACACAGCTGAATATAAACTATCAAACACACATACAGTGCCAATGTTAATATGAATGTGCATGTAAAAAAAAAAAAATTCTACAAGTGCATGCAGTGACAGAAAATGAATAGTTTTATGCTTTTTTTAGTGTTTTTGTATGTCTTAAACTCTGTTAGACTTCTGTTACTACCTGCAAACCCACACTTACAGCATGGGATTTAATTAGCTTCTTTTGTAAACTACATTGATTTTCCAAGTCAGAAATAGATTTGCTAATCAATATTTATTTTTCCTGCCTAGAAAGTCAATCAATCTCCTAACATAAATATTATTTCAAATTATGTATTCAAGGAATGAAATTAGAGGGTCCCATATCCTCCAGAAAGCAGGTGAAAACCAGTGTCAGACACCCAGATCCACTAGCTTTGGAGGTGATAGTTTCGACATTAATGTTTTCCTTTGCACTGCCTGAACTACAAATATCCTGAATTTAAGACTTTCAGCAAGCAACAGCCTGGTATATTGCTGACAAAATGTGCAGTGTGTTCCCAGGAGAATTTTTAACATCAATACACTGCAGCAATGAGTACTTCACACACACTGGTTTAGCTGCCAAAACAGAAAAGTGTCGATGTTATTACTGCTACCAGTGGGGGCTGGGAAAGGCAAATGTATTATTCATACAAAATACAAATACAAAAAAAAACCTGTTTGAAAACACTCCAAACGATTGTGTTTTCTGCTGTTTCTTCAGAAAAAATCCGTCATTGTAAATATTTTTCATTATTTTTCCATTCTTTAAATAAGGCTACTCAGCGAAAGGTACTTTTCTCCCAACAGAGAGAACAAACACATTAAAGTTTCATTCTCAAGTTTTCACTTTAGAATTCCATTTCTTTCTCCTGTGTTCTACCGCTTTTTGTTCTTTTTACCAGTGGAACAAAATGATGAAGATTAACAAGCAAACAGGGAAAATGACAATTCTGCCAAAACTTCAGTGCTGCTCTCTGACCTCTACCATTTAGAAAATTTAATGATTGGTTGAAAAAATGATTACCCAAGAGTCTGTAGAGCCCTGGAAAGGCTGGAGGAGAAAAAAATCCACTACAGACCAGTCCTGCTGCCTTACACAATCCCTTCTCAGTAAAACAGACAAGGTTTTACAGGATGGACGCAGGATTATGCAGCAAAAGCAATGCCCTTTGTCACACTGAACTGCTGGATATCCCCATATTAGAATGCCAAGTATCACATACAGATATGGCTCCTGTTAGCAGGGCAGTGCCTCGTCATTATCTCTGGAGTGTGTCATGGGAATGAGCTCATTGGATGCAAAAGGGCATGGGATATCCCTCGTGTGGTGCAGTGCTTTTCCTAAAGTGCAAGTGTAACCCATACTACTGGATTTGGGAACCTCACTATAAAAACTCAACATCTATATCCAAGGTGACAGGATATGTGAAAAATTCAGCAATATGGATGGGATACTTAGGGCTTTTTTGGTAGTAAGGGGGGAAACTTGGTAAAACAATACTCAGTGCATGAGCTAGTGCTCTCATCTGATATTACAACCCATTTTCTCTTCTGCACAAAGAAACAGAGATTGTGTAGGTGTCAGTATTCAGGTTACAGACTGAAGAGCAGACAAGAAAATATTTGGCCCACCGAATTTACGCCCACTGTTTTCACAGTAGTACTGACTGGTAAAAGTTAAAGCACTGGCAGTGGGTGCACTGAGACCATTATTAAAACCTGGAAAAAAATCGAAGCACAATTGTTGTAGCAGACATTTGGCTGCTTCAGAAAAAAAAAAAAAAGAAAAAAAAATGGGGGGAGGGATCTCTAATAGTGCAGATCCTTCTAATGAAACAAAACCTAATTTATTTCTTCCCCACTTTAATCTTCCTCTACTTAGTCAGTTGCCTGCCCACACACAGCTCCAGCTTCCTCTCCCATCACAGTGATGTCAGAAAGATGGATTTTCTTCCAGGAGCCAAATATTCCAGCAGATTAGACAATGTTGCCTCTGGAAAAGCAGCAGAGGCACTGGCTAGACACAGGACACCTATCCAGTTCTGCAAAGGGCTGAAGGAAAAGCATGACAAAGATAAAGTACAATCCAGCCATTTGCTCTAGCTGCAATAACAAGGATAGGTAATACAAAATATGGCTACTTTATCATAAACAGCAGAAAGGACATTGGTAAAGAGAAACTCAATATCTCCCACTGAGGGTCTACTGATAATTTCTCCCAATAGGCAAAAGTTTGGTGTTAATTGCTGGGTTTTCTCTTCAGAAGAAGATGGAGGCTGAGAAATGGGAACAGAGCTATGCCAGCAAGATGATTACTCCCTCCTTTACACAAACACAGGCAAAGCTGCCAGAGCCTCCCTGAGATAAACCTGTGTCAGGACTGGCTTGAGTCATAAGCAAGACACAACATTTTTGGGGGGCCCTGAGCACTGCCAAGGAGGTCTACAGCAGAAGTGGGTGCACACTGAGGTCTCTCTAAAAACAATGAACAAACTGAAATAACTAACTAACTAATAACAGGCTTTGTGCCTGCCCAGCTCTCCTTTTAAATGCCCATTCCAGGTATAATAAGCATTTGATCTTTTCCTTGAGCCACAAACGGTTCAAATCCCAGAGCGACCCGTACTCTGTGAAACAGCTCTTCACAGTCTGGAGAGAACATGGAGCTGGGGAGCAGCTCCATTTGGTTGAAGCCTTTGACATAGTACAAATTAACTGGTACTGACTACTGGTGAGTTTATGGGGATGGGAGAAAAAGAAAACATAGGAAGTTGGATGATGTGAAAAACTGGAATGAGATGGGAAAATGCTGGATACAGACCTGGTCAGTGGCAGTCACTGACCATTCTCAACTCTCAGGTTGCGCACACAGTGTGGACACCCCTTCAGATCTCCACACTGACAACCTTCACTCCTCTCCTCCACTATCTCCTCCATCCTTGGCTACACACACACAAGAAATCCCTAAATGTGTGCTTAGTAGATAGCACAGATCCCTAAAGCCCTCCTGCACACCCATGGGAGGTGGAGAGCACTTGGAAGTGCAGCACAGTGAGGAAACTCCATCCCTCTCCAGAGCTGCTGGCCTGGTATTCCACCTCAGCTAATGGACAAAGGAAAAGCCTGACTTTTCCTAGCATGCAGCAGGAATACCTTGTCTCCTCGTGTTCCCTTTTCTCCTCTTTCTCCTTGCAGACCCTAAAAATAAAAAATAAAGAGAGATTATAAAGATAAATCCAAGTAGAGGCATAGTTACCTCCTCTAATTAGTCATCAAATCAGTGTGCACATCTGCACAATCTATTCAAGTGAACCTCAAGGACATTTTCTGTCTTGCCAGTCCTCAAAGTTGGCCGCAGGCATGATCTAAGCAGACTCACAGAGAAGGGATGGCTTGTGAGCCCAAGAACATCTGTAAGATTATGTTGCCTGCAGACACAGGACCCTCCTGCCAACAGCAGAGTGGAGGGACAGGGAACACACCACAGCTGCAGATGGTCTGGAAAACAATCAATGCTCTGCATTTTTTCAAGTTTCTTGTAAACAATGAGAACTTTGGTAAAGGACAATACTGATGAGAAAACCTATCACATAAACAAGCAAGAATTCCCATTCCTGATGGGTTTGGATGTGGCAGACAGACAGACAGCAGGTAGCTTTGAGAACTGGCAAAGGTTAGATGCACTCTGTCCTGGGGGCCCAGCACATTTTTGTGCTGTTAATGCAATGCCAGTATTCCTCAGGACTGCATAATTCATCTCCTCCCAGCCACACCAGAAACATTGCTGGAGCTCAGCTTGATGTGGCACTAGCACAGATAATCAACTCAATGGGCACAAAAGGATTTCACCTTCCCTTGGCTCAGCAAACATCTTATATTTTATCTGTATTGTAGAAACTGAACAATCAACTAATAGCTATAGAGAGATAAATATGCTCAGTCAGTAGTGACCTCTCTGAAACTGCCAAAACTTATAGTGCTTCTTGCTGTAATAATTTCAGTTTACTTTACACTGTAGTGCAGTCTTATCTCCAAGCTAATGAGAGTTCCATGTCTGGGTGTATTTGGCCCTCAGGATGATTTGCATCATCATCTTAATGGGCAGGGCTGTTTTATACTAGAGCAAGTTGCTCAGAGCCCAGTCCAAGCTGGCCTTGAATGTTTCCAAGAACGGGGCATCCACCATCTTGCCAGATAACATTTCAGATTCTTAGCATTCTCATAGTAAAAATTTGCTGCCTTATATCTAATCTAAACCTAACCCCTTTTACTTTAAAACCATTATCCCTTGTCGTATCACAACAGGTCTTATTAAAAAGTTTGGCATCTTTTAAATATTGAAAGGCCATATTAAGGTCTCCTCAGAGCCTTCTCCAGACTGAGCAACCTCAGCTCTCAGCCTTGTCTCACAGGAGAGCTGCTACAGCCCTCCTGCCACTTCCATGGCCCTGTTCTGGACCTGCTCTCAGAGGTCCATGAATCTCTCCTGTACTGGGACCCCAGTGATGGATGCAGCATTGCAGATGGGGTCTCACCAGAGCAGAAGAGCAGAATCATTTCCCTCACCTGCTGCCCATGGTGCTTTTGGGCTGTGAGAGCCCATTGTCAGCTCATGTCCAACTTTTCATCCATCAACATCCCGAGTACTTCTTGGCAGGGCAGCTCACAGTCCTTCATCCCCCAGCATGTGGGAGGTGACCTCCATCTGGGTCATCAAATCTCATAAAATCCAGTCAGCCTTTTCAACACCAGCTTAAAGGCTGCTTACCAAACTGGGACCACAAGACAGAGGTGCTAACTGGATAGAATCTAATTTATTTTGGTCTTGCTGTCTGTTCGTTCAATGCAGGTTTGTCCCCTAATCCCAAAGGCTATTCCCTGAGAGCTTTGAAAATATGACTGGACACTTGCTGAGAGGTGGTATTTTTTCTTGGTGTTCTGATGAAGTTTGTCAAGCACCATATAAATGGTGCATCATCACAGACCAAAGCAATTGCATTACAGTGGGAGCATCAAAAAACCACCAGCTGTTATCTCAGTAATCAAGTCATTTCTGCTGACATCTCTCTACTGGCTACAGGTCTGTTCGCTTTTAAAGAAGACAAGAAGAAACTCAGTGAAGTCAAGAAAATTTCACCACTTGGACATAGTGCAGGTAAGTTGTCAGACAGATATAGACTGTTTAATAATAATAAAAAATTATATCTGGGCAGAACACACTGAAAAAGTAAAGAAAGTTTCTAGAGCATTAGAAACTGGACAAGAGCCATGACTTACCGGTGCACCTACGTAGCCTTTAATGCCTGGAGGACCCTGTTTTCCCTCGGACCCCTGGCAAGGAATTGAGATACAGTTAACCACCAGAAACTCTTTCACATAAAAGACCAAGAAAAAATTAGTAAGTCAGAAATGCAAGTTGCTCTTCCAGGCTCACACTGAGGCTTCTTGACTCTCTCAGGGCTAATACAGCAGTAATGTCTTACTTTCCAACTACTTACTTAAACTGGCACTCCAATATTTTCCTCTGTCCCCTCAGACATTAGCAAATGTTATCCTTCTGCTTTGAGACTTAACCTACAAAAGCAAACTTTCCCATACAGGTTTCTCCACAGGTTATTTCAGAAGGTTTGGCAATGTCAGTTGTTGCATACACCTGTTGGGGCCCCTGCACACAGTGTTAATGGAACAAAGCAAAGGTATGCATTGCTGCAAAGTGACCACACTCTTCGAAATGTTACATGTTTTGAAGAGTAAATGAGGAGAAACAGATCAGAACTATTGCAATGTTTAATTTTACTGATAAGAAAAAATGCTAGAGGATCAGGTACATTCCATCAGTCCTTCAGGTGGTTGTGTACTGACTGGCCCTGGAGAAAGTACACTGTAATGGAGAGTACTCACAGTGTGCCTTTATGTGTTTTACAATGCCTGAAAATTATCTGTATCCTCAGCTGAACAGGCTCAGCTGTCAGAGCTGTCCCATGGAGACAGCCTGGGCCTGGCAAGTTGACCTAGAGAGCAGGTTTGGCATCTTATATCACCAGTTTGATCATTTTCTTACTTATATCACTTCCCCTTTCCCACCACTCTCATCTGTCTAACTCCTTTCTAACACTAATTGGGTAGCTGTACTGGATAAGGCTTCAAAACAGATAGAGGTATTATTATGGAATAATTTTAAAATAATTACTACATTTTGTATTAATAGAAGTTTCATATTAAAAAGATAATAAAATTAAAAATGTAAGATGTCTTTAAAATTAATTATTAGCAGAACTGAGGCTTTTTTTCCCCCAGGGCAGGTTTACAAGAATAGGGTTCAAGCACAAGCAAAGGTGGCTCTGGGATTAGACATGTGAGAACCTCTGCAAGGTCAGGAAGCCTTGCAAGTCCTGCAATAGCAGAGGGAGAGCAACAGGCATGCACCTAAATCTCTCTCTCCTTCAGCCTGCAGAAAAATACTGCTATCAAAATCTAGGCAAAACCCCAAGAGAACAGAGTCCTACTCCAAGTTGTCTAGATTATAGAAGTCCAACTCAGTCCTGTTACATAAGATGTGGTTGTAACACTTAGCAGAAGTTAGAGAGAAACTGGGTTTGTCTGGATGAGATGTGCTGAACCCACTCAAGGCCTGTGCTGAGATCATGTCTGGTAAACCAGAGAAGCGTGAGACCTTCGACAGCTCGAGCGAGCAAGAAGGAATTTGTCAAAATGAAACTCTTACCTAATACTTTTTATTTCAAAGGATTGATTCTTCCCCCCCCTCTCCCTCTGCTTTTTCTATTAAGTGTAGATAACTGTTAGTTCAGATGGGAATGCTATAGCTATGTCTGTGCCACAGCAATGACAACCACATAAAACCTCTTTATCCTTTCATTAGAAATATGGGGGGGGAACGAAGGAAAAGGTTGAATATTTGCTGCAGGATATTGCAGGCTAAAGGGTCTGATCTCAAAAATCCAAACTTTATTTCTCTGCTATAACATCATACAAGGAACAATCTGAGATATGGCCCTTTTTCTCTGGACCCACTTATTCCATTTAAATAAACCTGCCACGTCTCACACAATTTGGGAGTTCCCCCCCCTTCCCAGTGAATATTCCCTGCCATCTCAGACTACCATGGCATCTCTAACCAGAAGCTCCAACACCTCAGCACAAGGCTGACTTTGATAACTCTTCTTTGTGCCCAGCTTGTAGCCAGCAAGATCACACATCCTTCTTGAGGAACAAAGTTTACCCTCCAAGTTTGATGAAAAAGAAAAAACCTACTCCAAACCCTACAGTTTTATGTTGAAGACACTGAGCTAGGAAAAAACTCCCCTGGAGACATGACTGAGAAGCAAAACCTGTAAACCCAGGGATGACATACCAAGGCTATTTCATTCCTGTAACCTGTGCATGAACCCTAAAGGGCTCAGCAGCCATTTCTGTAACCCTTTGGACTGAAATTCCATTACCAGAAGTCTGGAGGACTCTTATCAGTGCTACTGGAATCTTCACACCGTTAATGAGGTCTGTAAAAAGTACAAGACAACTTCTTAAAAGAAAGTGCTGGCAATTCCCACTGAAGCAAAAGACTCCTTGGCCAAGTAGATAAACAAGGGGCTGAATTTCCTGAGGCACAGGTATCATTGCTGAGCACACACTGGGTTTGCCTGGCTCAATGCTAATGAAGATGGTTTGAGACAGGAAGGATCACAACCCAATCAACCAGAGAAACTGCAAGGTTGCTCCCCATGGAGCCTGGGGTAGAGCCCAGAGCTGCTGTATTGATGCTGATGACAAAAATAAGTGATCTGGAAAAAAACAAAAAAAAAAAACAAAAAAACAAAAACAAACTAAATAATCATTACACCAGTAATTGGAGAAGTGACCTCTCTAATTGCCAACTCCACCCATCCTTATACACCTTGTTCCACTTTGAAGAGCTGCTCAGGCTTCACGCCGAGGAGTAAAGGAGTGTGGATTCCTATTTTAGATTTTAAAGCCCTGTCAGCAAGTCAGGGTTATTTCTTAAAATAGCTCAGGCCAGAATCCAGCTCAAGGACACTGCACACAGCCAGTGCATCCATTGAGGTAAATGAAAGTCACTGTGCAAACACACAATAATTTTACATTTAGGCACTGTGAGAGGCTGGGGTTGGCCAAGCTCATGTCTTCCTTGGGAGCACCTAGCACTGTCCAGTCAGATGTCTTTAGGACCAGCCCCATTAGCATCTGTCCTGCCCAGCCCATAGATCTGAACTCTTTCTATTCAGCATTGCCTCATTAATTGGCTGAACTGCATGTTCCTGAAGAACCTGGTGGGGAATCTGGAGCAGGATTCCTTCCTTGAGGAAGATGTAGGTGCCTCAGTTTAACTTGGTTTGTAAAAGCTTTGCAAAGCAGGTGTGAGGAGGTTCATACCACAAGAGCATCATACAGCTTGCTGGTTTGTAATTCCACTACATGAGACATACAGGACAGAGAGAAAATCTGTATTTATTTACTTGATAGGAGAGATGCAGCTAAAAAGCATTTGTAAGCAATGACTTCAGTTCATTTCATCCAAGATTCAAATCCAACTGAAGGGCAAAATATTCAGTGTGCCTCCGCCCAGCTCAGCCCAGCCCTGCTTTGCATGTGTCATTTATCCCCTGCTGAAGTCAATATGGTTTCTACAGAGAACGCTGGGATGGCTGCCAAGTATCTCTGCTAATCTACAAACTCCTTGTGAGTTCTGATACCCTCCTGATGGGGCTTTGGGAAAGGGTGAATTTCCCTCTATGCAAAGACACAAGCTCTGCATAGCTGAGGAACACAGGTTCATCAAGTCCTCTCAGACAGAGCCAAGGGACAGTCAAGGCTACACACAGACAGGTACTGAGGTACTTAACTCCTGTTTGAGGATACTGGCATCAGTGAATTCAGTGTGAGATTTCAGTGGCTAGAAATGGCTCTTCCAGAAAGATGAGATATTCAAGGACCTTGGCTTGTACAGGAACAGAACTGAGTGAAGTTATTTCAGGTAATCAATTTGTTGTTGTCCTTGCAGCACATTTCACAGGATGAGCTGAACTTGCTGTATGTGATACCTCCCTTTTTAAAGGAAGTTAAAGAATTGCAGCTTCAAAATTCGCATTTCTGATGCTCAGCTAAGTCTCACCGGATCTGCATTCAGAAGCACCTTGTTTGAAGCAAACCCAGTGATACAAGCACTGGCCCAAGTTCTGTATCACTCAGGCACTGTTCACTGGTGCAAAACTGAAGCTCCCAAAGTAGGCAGAAACCTTTATGATAGGATCTCTACATGATCTTTTTTTCAAGTCATAGAGTAGGGATAATAATTCTCATCTGCATTTTAGTGGGAGTTGGGAAAGCTACTGAAGACATGACATAAGGCTTATGTGCCCCAAAACAGGTTTTCTTCACCTTCTTCAGCTATGCTGTTGATTGAACAAAAGTTATTTCTTCTTTTTACACACTTTGCATAATTGCTGATATCTTAGCAGATTCCTGATGAAAATGAGCATTTTGAGTTTCTTCATTCACCAGTGAGAATATCAAATGCCATCAACAAGGAGTAATTCAAGCCATGTAAACATAAAAAGTTAATGAAAAAAAGTATCCCTGCCCATGTAAAGAAGAAATGGAAAGCTTACCTTTGGACCTGCTGGCCCAGGCAATCCAAATGCTCCTGGCTGTCCTGGTTGACCCTGCAAGTAACAGAAATACCATTGCTAAACACAAATCTTTTCTATAGAAAGGCTAGGCTAGCTCAAATTAGTCAGTACATGCAGTTAGAAATATGGACAGTCCTGAGTGCCATTATACAGAGATCTGAAAGTTTACAATGTGTCTTCCTCACAAAAATGAAAGCAGAAAAAAAGAAAATGAAAACTGAAGCAGCCCTTCATCTACTCCCAAAACACAACCAAATAGTAAAAAATGAGTTCCCCGAACAGCTTGCACTGATTACAGCATGCATAAATGGATTCCTTGGGGTCAGTATGATGCATTTGTTCCTGAATTGTCACCTTGTGTATAAACATATCTTATAAGGAATTATGCACGTACAAATATGACACTGTCTCATCCCATGCCATGTGTGATGTGATGAAGTTGCATCAGTTCTGGAAGCAATATTGAAAAATTGTCACAGTTTTTCCAAAGTAGGACAATAGCGGAACGAAGAAGAAACAGAATCTAAGGAGAAGAGTTTTTTTTACTGTGTGTGACTCCTTTTGTGTGTACCTGCCTTCAAGAGAATTCTTTCTCAAGCTCCTTCAGTTGCCACAAAGGGACAGTGAATGACATGGTGACGGTTCAACATCAGGTTGAAGATATTTCTAAGAGATGTTGATCAAGCAGGGGAAAGGATGTAAGGCTCTAAAACTCACTTCTGTGAGATACTGGAAAACATATTTGTGAGTTTGTGTTTCAACTATAGTCCTCTTACAGGCAGTATTTGGTACCGTGCATCCTTCCTTGAACTAACCATGCCCTCCTCCTTTTCTCTTAGTTTTTATCAGTGCACAAAAGGAGTTGAGGTCTTTTTTTTGAGGTCTCCAATTTCTCCAGCCCATGTCTGCTCTGGAAACATAAGATGGTCCTTTACTGTCTCTACTAGCCAAGGACTCCTTGCCAGCCATAGAACAAGTGGCCAGGCTCTGCAGCTGCAGCTATTTGCTAGCAGGTCCCAAACCACAGGCTGCTCCCTGTCCCTCCTTAGTGGGTGATAACAGAGCTGCCGCAGAGCCTCCTGTGATGGTTAATCCACAGGACACCTGCCTTGGCTGCAAACATGTGAGGGAGAGTTTCAGGGCTATCAGCCTCCTGCTATTTGTTTCTGCTGCTCCAAAAAGGGCCACACAAATCCCCCGGACCTGTTCCACTCAAGGCAGATTGATTCCCACTGCCTGCCTCGCACTGAAAAGCAGGATTACAAGGGAGGAAAAAAAAGGCTTACGGCTTCTCCTTTTGCTCCATCTCTCCCAGGGGGGCCAGGTGATCCCAGGGAACCCTGTAACAACAACAGTTATCATCAGCACAGCATTAACACCCGCTGCGAGTGCAGACACAGCAGCAGCACATCTAGAGAAGAGTAAGAAATGAGGAGAAACATTTCAACACAAACACTTATTATTTACAGTTTCTGGAGGAGCTGCTGCTGACGTTAATACACTAGGGATGATTGATGAGCTGCTAATGAGGAACTAGGCACTCTCGTCCACTTCACTCATTTAAGAATAAATTAATATAAAAAGCTCTGAAGCTAATTAGACACATAACAACTGAGTCATCTTAATATTATCATATCATTTTCTCTTAGCTTCTCTCTTCACAATTCCATTGTCTCAAAAATTGCATTTTTTTTCCTCCTTGATTATACAGCATTCATCCCAAAGCTCAGAAGTCTCTAGGCAAAGCTATAATATATGTAAGTAGTAAGCCTAAAAAGCAAATGGAAAAGAAGCCTTGATATAATCAAGCAGCCCTCAGGAATGATCGTGGCCATTGGGAAGTGAGTCCCAGAGCTGTGAATATGCAAAAGTGTAGAAAACAAAGAAACAAAGCCAAACGCCACTTAAATTCAAAATTTTACCATTTAAAATCTTCCTATGCACCAGGATGAAGGGAACTAAATATGCTGAGGTTGGTAGCTCCCCAACTAACAGGAACAGCAGCAAATGTGCAGAAAAAGCAAGTTTGCTGCCTGCAGGTGGCAATTTAAAGAACAAATGGAGAGTGTAACAAACAACAGCCAAGTCAACACACAGTGAGGAACTGGCTTAGTGTTTTCACTTCTAGACACTGCAGCAGTTCTGTCCTAGGTGTGTTATAAAAAAGGGCTCAAGTAAGAAACAGACACTGGCACTGCAAGCTGCCTCTGGAGGCTGTGCTCGTACAAGGCTGGTTTGTTGTGTGTTACTTGGAGGGGCATCTTGCCTTGCGATCTGGAACATTAGCTATTTTATAAGAGGTGGGGAAAGTTTAAATTCCCACAATTCCTCCTGCAAATGAGGATTTGATTCAGAGATTTCCAACACATGTGTCAAAGTAAATACTAGTCAACAGAAATACCTCAGTACTGGATTTAATTTTGGGTTTTTTTTAAGATGATGACACAGTAAGAAGCTAAAGGCCACCACAGTCCAAAAGTTATTTCTGTTCAGTGCAAGTAAAGGCACAGTAATCTTTGGCCTTCTATGTCTCATATTGAAGAGACTCTGGTGTTTCTGTGTGTATTGGCACTGAGTTCCTCTTCTATTGCATTTATGTATTTTGGAGTTTTTACAAAGCTTAGTCAAAGCTCACGCCTTTGAGCTCTCCACACATTAAACAAATGTGGCTGAGCATCAATAGGTTTAAAAACTTTAAGCTACACTGATGAAAAACAGTACATCACAATCTCCTTTTCTGAGCACCTTGCTTAGACAAAATGAAACAAAATATTATACAGAGGTAAAACAAAAGACTTAGAGAAGGGTTAGTTTTCATTAGACTTCCACAACAGCTTTATGAACTCTTAAACTTTTCAGAGTGTAATTAATGAAGACTTGGACTTACTTTTTCTCCTTTGTCTCCTTTCAGTCCAGGAAAGCCAGGAAAGCCTTCTTCACCCTACAACACCAATGGAAAAAATACCTCCTTTCAAATGCCATATCATTCTGTGGTATATCTGTGTACTTTAGACACTGCAGTTGTCACCTCTTGAGAACTGAGTCCAGCTTTTCAGCCTCACTGTGACAGTGCTGTGCTCAGTCACCTGTATCTGGCTCTTATTTAAACAGTTTCACTTTCAGTTTTCCATTTCAGTGCACTCCTTCCCTTCCTTTTTGTAATTACAATCCAGAACGAGCAGTTTTCTATGAAAAATATTAAGAGACCTACACTTGTTACAAAAAAGTGTTTGAAGCACAGCAACACTTCTTGAGAAGCCTTCCTGTTGCCATATTCCAAGGCATAAGAACTTGAAGTTTGGCATGGCCAACTTACTACAATGTCAAGTTCCCAATGGCATGATTTTTTTTTTTTAAATATTTCAATAAATGGCATGGAAATTGATGTGGAAAATTTTGGAAAAAATTCAAATTTTAGAGGGATTATTTTTCCCTCTAGCTACTCTCATTTGGACAAAATACTGGGAGTTTTTCCCCATCTGCTTTTGTAAAAACTCACCAGCATAGAAGAATCCTTTTGCAAGAGCATTAAATTGGCTAAGAAGTTGATGCCTGTATTTCCAAGTTGTCTGCATATACATAAGGACTACCTAAATATGCAGGTAAATTCAAGCCAAATTCTACCATATGCAATCTTATTTGTGTCTTTCTTTTCTAAGCCTAGTATAGCAGACTTAGATGGATATATTCCTAGGGCAAGGTTTCCTATTTTGACAATAGACAGTGTCAAAATCCTGCCTTATTTATTTATTTATCAGTGTATTTGGCACTTAAAGGTATCAAGCATGTAATATCTGAAAAGTATCTGTCCTGTGTATGCAAATTAAAGTCTTTACCTTTATAATCACATTTCTTGTTAACTGAACTACACGAAGCACTCCAGAATTTGCAATGCAGCTGGTGGTAAAAATCAGCTCTGCTATATTTGAATGGCTCTCTAATGACATAGAAAACTCATCAAATAGCAAACATGATTTTTGAGGAAATCATTTGCTCTAAGAGGTCAATATAACTTGAAGGAACTGCTGTTCCATGGCAAAGTGTGTCACACAGGTAGGAGAACAATTTTGTCTTTTCTATGCAAAGGAAAAGGAGTTTGCATACGGTCCAGTTAATTAGCTTCTTTTCTTGCCTTCTTTTTTTTTT
>VWYP01009049.1:0-34487 GCA_013400435.1 Pycnonotus jocosus
TCACAGACAACATATAGAGACAAGACTTGAAACTCTAGGTCAATTTACCACCTAGAAAATAGTCTTCCCTCAGTTCATTTAAAGAGAGAAGTCTCCTTTGGTCTGTCATGGAAACATCCCCTCAAGAAAGAACAGTTCCCTTGTGGTTTTAATTCTCACAAAAGCAGCCACCTGGGCATCTGCATTTGTGAAGTCCGTCCCACATCACACAGCCTTCCCACAGCTGCATTATGGGCCAGGTGAACTCATGGGGTACCATTGTAAAGATGTGTGGCTCCAAAGCAAATGTTTTCTTCATCTCTAGGAACAAATTTTTTTCTCTTTCTGGGGGCAAATCTTTGTCTCATCTCTCTCTCTCTCTGTTCAAGCTTCTCATAAGATCATAGCTACTTCAATATTTACTAAGCCCACTACAAATACGTTTGCTTATACCTGCAATCTGAACACTCTTTTCATCTCCCCAATACATATTTCCATGCCTTAAAGGGATATTCTAGTATATTACAGTCCACTACCATGGCTTTACCAAAGAATTTCAGCCTAAGACTAGGCATCTTCTCATTCCCTTTCCACTTAAGACTCAGTTCTTCCTTTGCTGACTTTGACATCTTCATACTGTCTCTCTACATGTCTTCTATCTGTCTCTTTCTCTCACTTAGAGAGATTAGTGTTTTGCAAGCTTCATCTGTGCAAAGAAAGAGTTAAAATCTCTGCGAGGTCTGCAGAAGGTCACACAGACTTTCCTGGGCAGTGGTCGAAGGTGGTCTGACTGCGGGCCACTGTGCATGGCCGCAGAGCCCCGCTCGGTGTTGGCTGCGTGACCTCTCGTGTGGCCCCGTTCCTCCCTCAGTGCGGGGCCCCAGGGGCGCTGGCTGGAGCGCACTGCGGGCATGGCCCGCCTGGATCTCACAGCAGGGATCTGACAGCAGGGATCTCACAGCAGGGATCTCACATCTGGGATCTCACAGCGGGAATCTCACAGCAGCGATCTCACATCTGGGATCTCACAGCGGGAATCTCACAGCAGGGATCTCACAGCAGGGATCTCACAGCAGGGATCTCACAGCAGGGATCTCACATCTGGGATCTCACAGCGGGAATCTCACAGCAGCGATCTCACAGCAGCGATCTCACAGCGGGGATCTCACAGCGGGGATCTCACAGCAGGGATCTCACAGCAGGGATCTCACAGCAGGGATCTCACAGCTGGGATCTCACAGCGGGAATCTCACAGCAGCGATCTCACAGCAGCGATCTCACAGCGGGGATCTCACAGCGGGGATCTCACAGCGGGGATCTCACAGCGGGGATCTCACAGCGGGGATCTCACAGCGGGGATCTCACAGCGGGGATCTCACAGCGGGGATCTCACAGCAGCATGCCCACAGCAGGGATCTCTCTCACAGCAGCGTGCCCACAGCAGGGATCTCACAGCAGGGATCTCTCTCACAGCAGGGATCTCACATCTGGGATCTCACAGCAGGGATCTCTCTCACAGCAGCATGCCCACAGCAGGGATCTCTCTCACAGCAGGGATCTCACATCTGGGATCTCACAGCAGGGATCTCTGTCACAGCAGCGTGCCCGCAGCTGGGGCGCTCCCCTCTGCCTCTGCCCCGCAGCCTCTCGGGGGAGAGCCCAGCCCAGCCCTGCCAGGCCTCCGGGGCCACGATGGGGGGCGGCTTAGTGGCAGGATGGTGGCAGCCGCTGGAGACCCGTCCAGCCGGGACGGGGCATTCTCTCCTCCCTCCCCTCGCCCGGCAGCCCCGGGGCCAGCCCCAGCCCACAGCCCAGCGGGCTGCCCAGGAAGGGCCTGGCCCCGGGCACAGCCTGCTCGGCCCGGCCCCTGGGGCAAGGAGGGAGCCCGGCCTGCTTATTACCTCCAACCCGGCCGGAAGAAAAGAGAGCTTTTCCCGGGCTTTCTCCGATTGATTTTAACTTGTGTGTTCACTGAGGTGTGTCATCTTTCTAGTGGCTTCACCAGATGTCAATATTCAAACCTAATCACTGATTGGTTTTGCTATAACTTTCTTGGAAAAGTAATCACTTGTGTGCAAAACCAGCACACAAGCACTGGAAGGGCTTCTCAGAGAGGTGGTTGAGGCCCCAGGTCTCTCAGGGCGTCAGAGCCATTTGGACAATGCCCTTGAGAACAAGCTTTAACTTTGTCAGCCCTGAACTGCTCAGGCAGTTGCAGTAAGTGATGGTTGGGTTGGGTTCCCCCACTAAGGAAATAGTCTCATTCTACAGGAGGTCAAAGGTAGAGGTGTGAAGATAAAGGAAAATCTATCTATTTTGACTGGAGTCAAAATAAAAGGCCAATTTCGCTGTACAAAGAACATCAAGACTCCATATGGGCTTAGGATTCAGAGTTCACAAAACAAAATCAAATTTCTGGACATATTTTTTAGCATTGAGCAAATTCCCTGCGTGGGGAGGACAGATCATCAGTAGTTCAAGTATAAACCAGGTCAGAGCTGCAGATCCCATTGCCAGCTGCATTGTTTGGCACCAAAGAGGTCATATGAGCAGGTTTTGGCTGCTGCAGCAGGGGCAGTAGGTGCTCCCCAAAACTCTGAGATTCCCTTAGATAATTTAGATTCTCTCCCCTTCAAGGCCTTTCTGGCTGGGTGGCTTCTTGGGATAATTTTTGTTACTGTTTATGTAAAATTTTGCCTTGTTTATATGAGATTAAGGACTTCTAGGAACCAGAAGGTATGAGTATGTATATTTGTCTTCCCTATATTTTCTGCTCTTATAATGATCAATCCTCCATGTATTGGCAATATTTTTCACATTTCTCACTTCCCCTTGCAGCATGAGCCTCATCCTCATTTGATTTCCTGGAGATGCAAACAACCTCCCCACCAAAAAAAAAGGCAACAAAAATCTCACAACCATCATTGTAGGAATCTGGGAATCTTCTCTACCTTTCCTGAGGCAGCATCAGGGAACTGTAAATCCTCCATGAATTACAACAATTCCCAAGCTGAGTCCGCAGGTGACTTAATGCCACTGCACAAGATGAACCCAGAGATCTCAACATCTTCTCTCCATTTCCACACGGTCCATCCCTACCACTCAGAGCACTGTGCTTCTTGTATCTTTTCCCCCATTTAATCCTGGAATAAGAATATAAGACTATTAAAGTGCTGGTTTCTGTGGCTGGAAAATAAAACCCTGCCCAGTTGTTATGTCTGTGATCAATACAGGCTGAGCTCTATGAGCAAGAAGCCCCTTTAAGGGAGACCAAAGGAAAAGATTCAGCCAGATGTGCTCAGTTTGCACAACTGTTTCATGTGCCTCTGCTCTCAAAAAGCAAATGCTTAAAAATCAGAAATCTAAGAATTAATTCTGCTTTCACAATAGTGGAAAATGAGTCTCTCCTTACAAAGACAGAGAAGATACAGCCTGAATAAAACTGTTAAAACATATGAATGGATATCTCAGTCATTCATAGGTTCTTTGTGCAGTAAACGCAGCAAAGACGGAAATTTAGAGAAGGGATGCATTTACTGATGAAGAACAGGGAGACAAAACATGCAGCCAAACTAAAAATATTCTGCCACAAACCCCTCCTGATTGCAGAAAATGTAATCCCATAATCAGAGATTTGCAATCCTCATGACTGGCATAAAGACATTACATTTCTATTGAAGAACACAGTCTGTAGAAGAGCATTCTTTGTATACAACAGTTTCAGCAAATATAATTGCATATGTATTCAACAAATGCTAATGCCATTCTAAGAAGAATTAAAGCTAGACAGTATGGGGAACACAAAGGTCAATCAGAGTCACATTAAAAACATTCTGTTCCATCTTTTAGCCATTCAGCAGCCAAAGGAAAACACTGTGCTTTGGAATGAAAAGGGAATATATAGGGGGCAATCATTTCTTCTTGCCATAGACAGAGCTGGTAGTTACAAAAAAAAAGCCTGTTTAATGGTTTTATTTGCAGGAAAATGCAAGTGAGAGAACAGCTGTGCTAAACCACTGTTTGTCCTTGTTATTAAACAAAGCATAATCACTAAACATGATGGATGCAGAGAAAAAAAGCTAGGTCTGGTTCGAGCCTTCACTCATTTCCAAGTCATTTTCTTGCTTCAGGTCTCTTCATTTGAGGCTTCTGCTCCTAACAGAATTGTAATTTCTTTCACAATACATCGATTTTTTTTCACTTCAACAAATTTGAGGGCTGACATTACTTTAGCACTTATTTTACCCTGTAGTCTCATCTCTGGCTCCTAGTTAACCCTTGTTCTGTAAGAGAGAAGAAGTCCATCCATCACGTTTCATCTATTTTTACTGTTCTTGAGTTTGAGTAAGGTTACCTTGCTTCAATATTTTTTTAATTATAGTGTTGAAATTACAGTGACAGTGGTTGCACAAATAGACACATCAAGATCAATAGTCAATTTGATCTGGAGAAGCTTTCTTCTTTTGTACCATGTCAGATAAAAGAGAATATCCATGGTTACTGCTATTAATATTTATACCACTCTCCAAGAGGAAAGAAAAATGCTAGACAACAGAGCTGGACATTGATTGTTGTACAGTTTATTGTGCAGCATTAAAAAGAGGTAATGGGAAATGAGAATGAGACTGAAAATGGGACTGAGAATAATTTTCCATGTTGCCTATTGCCCAGAGAGGTGAGAAGGGATGGCAGAGTCAAGCTGCTTCATCCAAATGCAGAATATCCAATACTTGGTGTTCAAATGTCTTCTTTCAGTGCCCTTCTTCTGAAGGACAGGAGATCCAGGAGGAATTCTGCAAGGGCACAAGGATTTGAGGATACTGAGGGCAAAAGCCCAACCCACCCAAACCACATGTTTCCTCTCTCCCATGCTCAGAGATTTGCTTCATGTCAGTGAGTAAATGTGCTTTGTCCTGTGAATTTGGGCTGAAGTGCAGGATGAGCCCCCCACTCACAGGGACACAGCTTGGGGATCCTGAATGTCCACATGGGATGGGGACAGGAAAAAAGGCTAGGTAATGCCTCAGCTCCATGTGCTTGGTCTCTGGCTCTGGGCAAGTTCTTTCACTGAGGGCAGAGGGTCCATCCCCTCAAAACTTTAGGGGTTCTTTCCATGGAGTCCTGCCCTGAGTTTCCCTCCTCTCCACTGGGCTGCAATGGTGACATGGGGCAGGCAGAAGCACAGACTGGCCCCATGGCACCCAAAGGTGTGCACTGAGCTGCCTGGATTAGAGTTGCCACTGCTTAGGGGACTCAGAAGGAGGATTTTATACATATTTGCCCTTCTCAGGTCAGAAAGAATCATTAAGATTGGAAAAGACCTCCAGGATCATCCAATCCAAACTATGACTGAGCCCTCTGGTCACCCAGCCCAGACCTCCAGGCCTCCCTTGGACACCTCCAGGGATGGGCACTCCAGACCTCCCTGGGCAGCCCCTGTCAAGGCCTGACCACTCTTTCCATGCAGAAATTCCTCTTGATTTTCATTGTCAAAATGGACACTGCACTCAAAGTGCTTCAACAAAAGCTTCAGGGGGCTTCAAGCATCAGCACTTCATTATCTAGAAGTCTCTCATACCTTTTCTATGTAGCAATCCTATGAGCAGCTCCACACAGCTCTGGCTCTTTCTCCTCTCTTCCTTCTGCAGTTCCAGCTCACTGCTTCCTGTTCCTAACCCCGTCATCCCTCATACAGTGGCTTACCTGTCCCTTCCCCAGCCTCCTGTCCCCTCTTCCTCACAGCACAGCCAGCAGACTCCATCTGAACTCTCTACCAGCTCATTCACTCTTTATCACACCCATAACTGTGAGGGCTAGGCTGTTCCCACTCTTTGGTAATTAACACAGCTGCAATGTATCGGCCTCAAGATTGTCTTTAGCACTATCTCTATCCACACCTGATTCCAACCTGAGCCTCCCCTGGCCCAGCCTGAGGCCGTTCCCTCTCCGCCTGTCCCTGTTCCTTGGGAGCAGAGCCTGACCCCACTGGCTGTCCCCTCCTGTCAGGGACTTGTGCAGAGCCACAAGGTCCCCCCTGAGCTTCCTTTTCTCCAGGCTAACAGGTATCACCCAGAAAATCTGCCAAGTCTATTTTATCACAGTATCAATACCTCAATCATAACGGGGCAACTGATGGCTGGCACAAATTCAAACAAATGTCCTGAAGCTAAAGTTGTTGCTGTACCCTGGCCAGGAGTCAGTGCTGTACTACAGGTGGGGGCTGGAAAAGAGGCAGAAAACAAAGATTTTAATGTTAATTCAGCTCTAGGAGTGATTTGTTTTTTAATATGAAACCTATGTTTTAGGAAATGCTGTGCCCCAGTGAGGACAACTGCACTGACTGTAGGGGTGGCACCAGGAAGCTGAAGTGTAAACAACTGCCCTAATGCTATGTGCTAGGAATAGGCTAGGCATGCTTGGAAAGTCTCCTTTCAGTGGGTGGATCATAGCAATAATCATGAAAAAACAACAAGCACAGGAGTTCTTGTGCTTAGAATCTGATGGTGGTTATTTGTCCATCCTTATAGCAGTTGTTTATCCATCCTTCAACACAACCTTCCTAATTGCCTAGAGGGTTTTACAGAGGGAGTTACAACAGCACCACTGCTGCTGACCCTTGGAAAGACTGCAGGATAAACAGCTCTGGATTTAACAACACAGCTCAGCAATGAAGAGCTTTATCCTGGACAGACCTGGTTCTGTGGGAGCTGCACTGCCAGTGGGATTCAGTGCTTTTGCCTCACTCAGTGCAGTGAGCACAGATGATACATTTTCCATGCACATATGCAGTACATGTGTCACAAGCAGGTAAGGCAAAAATGGCTTGGTTTATTTACAGATATATCTCAAGCCCAGATTATAAATAAATCATTGACAGCAGATATCTGCCTGGCTCCTTCCTGCCTAAAATCTCTTCTTGCATTTATAAAAGTCTCATTCTCAGTATGGGTTGATTCTTCCTCCAAGGGGTGATTCTAATAAGAGAGATTAGAGTGGAGAAAACTTGTCTGTGTAGTCCCACTGCCTCTCCAGTGACTCCTGAGTTAGGCTGAAATGTATTGTTAGCCTGCTTTCTGGGGAACCCCAAATCTCAGCAGAACACGAGAAATGCTTGTAGAACTCTGAGTAATGGGGCCACTCACATCTCCTGACACAGGAGTGCAAAGTTGGGGTGGAACAGGAGTGAGTGACAACAATAAAGGCAGTGGCAGGAAAGGAGATGAGCAGCAAAAGAGCATCAGCATTAGGGGACAAACTCGAGGCTGGTGACAGACAGAGGTTTGCGTCTGTGGCTGGGGAGAGGAATAACAGGAGGGTGGGAGGAGAAGGGAAAGGCAGGAAAAGTGAGCAGTGCTGGCTCTGGCTGTTCTCCAGGGCTGCTGTCCCCAGCCCCCACCACCCCAGTGCTGACAAAAGGTCAGAGAGGATATAAAATCAGGCTTTGGGGGGACTACTTTGTGTTTTCGGATTTATAAAGATCTCTGAGTCACAAGAAATAATTGGCATGTGGCATCTAATAAATCTGACAGCACATAGTAGTGCTGGACATAGATCCTGAGAACAATAATCTCACAGAAGGATGATTTTTAGTTGTCAGTTAGATACTGCTCAAGTACAGCAGTGGGGAACAGAGAACATTTGTTTTCTCTCTCATCTTTGTAACTGACGTGTCAAACTTCAAACTTCAGACAGGTTTAATAATTAATTAGTCTGCTTTGCACTTTTAACGATCCTAGTTATACCATCATTTCTCCTTCACGTTTTCTCCTGTACATTGCATGGAAAAATCACAGCAAATTTGGGCTCATGGGCACCAACTCTTGCTGCTAAACAATTAAAATTAAAATTTGGACAACTTTCAGATTTGGGGAAAAGAAGGCAGTGATTTTTTTAACAGTTCTTCAAAAAATTACGGTGAATTTTTAATCATTTTTTTTGGAAAATACATAAATATTTATTTAATCAGCTCCTCTGATCACCGAATACCATTTCTTTGCCCCCCAGAAGGTGTTTATTCCTATTTTACAGGATAAGAAAAGAAGGGACCCTCAAAGTTCAATGCATACATTCCAGTTTCAAACTCCTTCCTAATTTCTACTTATTGTTAAACTTTACCTAAACCTTTTTTATTCCAAATGTATTACATTAGGAAAACAATACATGAACTATATAGATTTCCCTTAATCAAGAATTAAACCCTTCAAGCCTTATTTCAATCTCCCTGATTATATCAATCAAACTTCATTACATTTTGAACTCAGCAATTCATTTGTTTACATGGAATTCTTAAATAGTCACCCAGTTCATTATAAGTAGCCTAGCTATCTCTGGAAACATCAGCATTCATTTTAAAACCCTTTTCTTTTTGGATAGTATTTGACTTGATTTTTTGGATAGATTTTGCCTGTCAAAAGCCACATGTAAATTGATCAGATCAAGTTTTTTCCCAATGAAAATGCACTCTTTCCAAGTGCATCATCCATTTGGAAAAGTGCTCAGAAAGATGTGTTTTGACTTGGACTCAAAAAAAAAATCACTTGTCACATGGGCAAAGCTTGGTTAATACTAGTTTAAATTAAATTGCCTGTAATGACTTTAGTCTATCCCACTTAAGTTGGCACTGTGCGGGTAGCTGCAAATAATTTTCTTTTTGTTTTCATGGGAGCTTCAGAAAATTCATCTTAATTATTTTAAATGGACTGTGCTGACTGTTTAATGTGCTGGTGCTTGAACAAAACACCTACACACCAGATTGCACAGAAAGAAAGTTGCCACTCTTTCTGGGCCCAGAGCTGGAGCATTTGGAGAGAAGAGCGAGAAACAGTGCAGAGGTGCAAAGCACCAAATCTCTACATTTAGAAGGTGTAGGAAAGGGATCAAGGCTGTGGGAGTACCTGATGTGTAGCATTAACTTTCTTAGTCTGGGCAAAAATTCTTCATGGTAAAGGAAAAGTCATCAGGCAGCAATTTATGACATGTGGGGAAAGAGAGGAGATTGCAACCAAATCTATATTAAAGTTAGTGCATTTGTGATAATAAGTTTGTTTACAAAATATTTGAATTGTGTTATGGTGCACACTCTTCCAGTCTCTTCAAGCAGTCTACAAAACCATTATAATTCATCTCCTAATAATAAGTGTTATATGTTTTTTGCAGAACCTTTCCAGGTCCTCAAAAATAATAGTCCTAAGGCGCCCTGCTTTTCAAAGGAAATACCACCTATATATCCTGAGATAATAAACCCACATTCTTCTGTGTTATCTGAGCCCCATGTGCATTTTTAAATCAGGTTAATGATGGTACATTCTATTCTGAGAGTGCTCATAGATTTTTCCTGTTGCTTGCCTGATGTTGCTCCCCAGAGCTGTCTTTGAAATTACAAATCTCATATCCATAAACTGCTTTCACTATTTAAAAAAAGCTGATTTATTTTACTATTTCCAGTGCTAGTGATGAGAGACATGGGCTCTCAATTGGCTGTGCTGCTTCCCTTTCTCCTTCAGGTGATCCTAATGAGGATTTCCTGCTTAGAAAGGATGATGAAATCAAGGAAACACAGGAATTTATGCATAGGAAGACCTTGTATTGTGTGCGTTCCCTTAGAGGAGTTCCCTGGTACAGGATGCCCAGAGCAGCTGTGGCTGCCCCTGGATCCTTGGCAGTGTCCAAGGCCAGGCTGCAGCCTGGGACAGTGGAAGGTGTCCTGCCCATGGCATGGGTGGGGCTGGATGGGCTTTAAATCCCTTCCAACCCAAACCATTCCGTGATTATTAACGTACTGAAAAATTCACATTGCTTTTCTTCAATACTCTTAACAATTAATGACCTGTTTGTAATTGTTGCTCTGATTTTCTAGCCTTCTGGTGGTTTTGTATTTTGTAGTGGCGTTTCTCACAGATTTCATGTAAACAGAGTGGTATTTTTGGAACTGCTCTCTTCTTGTTTACATTCCTTTTTATAAGGAGGAGTCGGATGACGGACTGTGATTTGAACCAGTGGGGTTGGAGGGGTGGCAACCTCCAACCTGTGGTCTTTGTTAGAAAACTATATAACCCCAAGCACAAAAATAAACTGCCCTTTCTTTCTTGCCTTCTGACCTGGACTGGAGTCAGTCTCGTTCTTTCATGTCCTATAGTGACACATAATTCTACAATTTGGCCTTAACAGCACCAGGAGCCAAAGCAGCGTTCCCCTGCCATGTTCCCAGTTGGGCTGGGCTGACACAGCACAGCCCTTATCCCAGATGGAACTGAGCACAGCCAGGGGGATTTTCATTCCCCACATTGTTGTGCTGATGGCTTCTCTCATGTGTGTCAACAGGCACCACAAACCAACCTTTCTGGCTTTTAATTCGACTGGCCTGGGTGCAACCATTTATTGCAGAGAGAAGACAAAGCCACAGAAGTTTGCTTAGATGAATGCTCATAAAGGGATATAAAAAATAGAAAAGCAGGTGGTATTTTTCTTTGAGATTGAGAATATCCAGAATGTGAAAATATGAAACAGAATAAGCTTCCTTTGAAATTTATAAAAAAATAAAGGACATATTTCTCTGTCAACTGTAGCTAAGAATATTGAGCTGAAAAAAAAAAAAGAATTGGACATGTTCTGACAAGGCCAACTCAGTAATTTCCTCCTGTGAACTCATGGACCTCCTGGAGCTGGGCTCCTCACCTCTTAAAACATTCTGACACTTTTAAAGGCAAAGAAGAACTGCTACAAAACACATGAAAAAGAATAAAATCTGTTCATTCCTTACAGATGGTAGTGATGGGATAACTCAATTTGAGTTATTTAAAAGCATTTTGGAACTTAGGAAACCAGAGACACTGCAGAAACATCCTCTTTTTTCACATGAATGTATCACATCTCAAGAAGTCTTGTTAATTTATGATTTGGTTAATGTTGATGAGACCTCTTGTACCAAAATCAGTTCACTGGGAAGAAGAAAAGCTACTGCTTTGCTACTTTTTCGTATAATTTATATAATGTATTTCAACTATTCTTATGCTAAGGAGTTGTAACTGAGAACCCCATGCATGTTTGCACAGAGAGGAAGAGAAATCAGGAGATATCCAGCACTAAAAGCCACTGCTGTGAAATGTAACAAACTACAGAGGTATTAATTAAATGCTTTTAGCTTGTTAGATTAAAACCAGTAAATTAAACCATGGATTTTAGAGTTGCCCCCACATTACCTGGTACTTTATCTCCATGGACAGGGAGCTGAAATCAAAACATGTTTCAGTAACAATTTCCTTTTGTTTGAGGCATTTCCAACTGAATCCATCCATCCTGATACTGACATAAATCCAATCTTTCTTCTGTGACTAAATATGCACCAGCAAGACTTTTTCTCACTCCTTTCCAGAGAAAATTCTGCCTTTTTGTGTGGGTTAAGAAATGTGTTTATGTCTGACCTTCTTCTGGTAAAATGTATAAAAACCAGAGCTGAGGCTATGTCATCTGAAATCTCTTGACTGTGCAAAGGTCTGCAGGAAATATAAGAATTAAAACCTCTTCACTTGCACAGAAAATATATTTGGATGAAATTGCAAAACCAAAAATCAGATACTGAAAAAAAAATTTAAAAATGATATTGCAAATCCAAAATCAGCTTGATGGAGATGTAGAAGTGAAAACTGACCACTACATAGAATTAAAGTTGAACATTAGAATTATGACTTTATAGATAGAAATATTAGGCAACCTTAAATGTCCTAGGACAAATTACACTTTCTGTAAGGTTTCTACAAAGACAACAGTTTAAAATGTTCTGTTGAAATCTTACTGATGTTTCTGTGAGAATAATTCCTTTGGAAAAGGGCAATGTTCTGGTACTTTGGAAGCAGGGTTTTTCCAATAGTTCATAAAATTATCCACAGTAATATCAAATAACTTGTGCATTGTTCAGACATCATGGAAATCTTAATTTCTCCCTGGTTTTTGCAAAATATTACTAAATTCAAAGCCTTGCCATATAGACCAATTTTATACCTTTAATCCTTTTTAGCTTATATCCTCGAGGAATAGGATCATGTAATGAGAATTTTCGTAGGTGCTTCTGAACCACCACTCCCATTAGGCAAGGATCCCAGGGATCAGCAATTTAATGCTGGATAATTTAAATACAACATAAATAAATAGATTGAAACAAAACAGTACAGGCTGCAATACTGAAATTTCTCTTGTGATCAAAAAATAAATACAAAAATGAAGCACTTCTGTTATTTCCTTCAGAATTTGTCTTCAGTGCAGTTTGGGGTTCTTGTATTTTAATCAATTCATTGGAAAAATCCTATTATGATTCTGACTTTTACTCAGTTGTGTTTATTAAAAGCTTTTCCATTTTTCAAATCCATTATAGCTGTTAAGTATAATACATCTTAATCAGTTTCAAAAAGACCCAACAACAGCAGGTGAAAGCCTGAGTAAAAAAAAGTGAAGGCAACTCTCTGCCTATATGAAACTTTGGGGGTTTTTCCCAAAATTTTTAGTGCTCAGGCAATGCTTTTTATGTCACTGAACTGGACCAAAGGGCACCAGTTTTAATATCAACCACTAAAAATTTGCTGTCAGACTGAGCCATTAAAATCAGTTGCTCATCCAGAATTCAAGGCTGGATTAATAACTTTGCTATAGAAAAGAGATCTTGCAAAGACACATCTTCATCATATACCATTTCATACAATTCTACATGGCACTTTATTCTGGCACTTGTCATGCAAATCCACAGACTTGGGAAAAGATGCCAGGGACTGGAGTCTTCTTTCCACTGCCTTCTCCAAGTTTGCTTTTCCATATACTTATGTAGTCTGGAAATTATGAGCCTTGGCTGTTATAAATGTGAAAATGATAAAAGTCACAGGAGTTGTAAAGTAATTTTTTGTAAGGGTTCACTATTCCTCCTCCTAATATATGAATACCATTAAAGAAAAAAGAAAAAAGAAGGAAAAAGAAAAAAGAAAAAAGAAAAAAAAGAGGAAAGTGGAAAGAAAGAGATAAATTCAATTTTTTATAATTTGAAAGGTTATTGTTACTTTTAAGCACAGAACAGCAAAACACAACACAAATATAAATTGAAGACTCAAGATAGGAAGAGATATTAACATTAGGCTCTAAAATATGCTTTTAAGCATTCTCAGATCTTTAATAAAATCATTCATCTCAGTTCCAAAATGTTAACATATTCCTCACAAAGTTCATTGCTGACATAATTTGCTAACTCTCCTTCTCCTCTTTCTCACTCAGTGTTTTGGCACTTCAGTTTTACTGAGAGGAGAAGCAGCACTACCTGAAATCCAACATAACTGGAATTAGTGAAAAGCCAGGTCTCATGCTGCTCATGTTTTCTTTTAGCCTTTTTATAACCATCTGATATTGGTACTGCTTTGTGCTTTATTTTCCTCTGGTAATTAGAAACAGTAGCAGTCAGGTTGTTGTTAACTAGAAACAGTGACAATAAGGTGGCTTCTTCTTTGTAACACTGGAAAGTCTTCCTGACTTCTGTGATACATTTCCCTTTCCTGTGGGTATAAGGAGGCCCTGGCACAGGGTGCCCAGAGCAGCTGTGGCTGCCCCTGGTTCCCTGGCAGTGCCCAAGGCCAGGTTGGACATTGGGGCTTGGAGCAGCCTGGGACAGTGCAAGGTGTCCCTGCCATGGCAGGGGTGGCACTGGATGAGCTTTATGGTCCCTTCCAACCCAAACCATTCTGTGTTTCTGTGATTCTATTCATGCTGAGTTTTCTCTGTACAGTCAATTGAATTCATATTCTCATTTAGTTATTTTCTCTCCCCCCACTCCAATCCCCATTCTTTATTTTTTTTCTAATTTTTTTTTTCTTTTTTGTTTGTTTGTTTGTTTTGAAAGCTGTTTAGGATTATTTTGAAACTCAATGAGACAAAAGATAAATTGCAAACACCCCAAAGCCCTGGCTAATTCAGGTCACCAGCTCAAATAGCTTGGTCCAAAGTCTGCACAGTTACATATTACTACAGAAACTATAATTATATGGTTGTCTTAGGTTGCAATGCAAGATGAAACCAGAAGTATGTATTCTATCACCATTGCTTGAAACCAGGCAGAGCAGTTCTTTATGTCTTCCTGGACCTGTAACTCCTGGGGGGATATCCTCTGTTAATGGGCCATCTGTTAAAACCAGGTGGGGCAGTTTTAGCTCTTCCAGGTCCCATCCTCCCTCCCATCTGCTGCTAATGGGCCATTAAGCCTCACTGCATAACTGATAAAATTACATCATCCCATTGTGAGATGCTCCACCCAAGGGGAGGAGCCAAGCATTCCTACCTGGATAAAAAATTTTAAAAATCCAGAACACCAGAACAGCCTGCTTCTGCTAGATTCCCAGAGGAAGACCAGACCCATCTCACCACCACTGGGCCTTCAATAAAAACCTCCACCGTTCTACAGAACCATTGCTCCAACAGAACCACATCTGTCACTGCAGAGGGACTTGATTGGACTGCTCCCAACACCCTGACCAAAACAGGGTGTCAGGTTGTGTTCTGTCAGTGGGTTTTGTACTACTGCATTTTTATTTTCCTAGTAAAGAACTGCTCCCATATCTTTGCCTGAGAGCCTCTTATTTTTCAAAACTATAATAATTCTGAGCAAGCAAGCTTACATTTTCCATTTCAAGGGAGGCTCCTGCCTTCCTTAGCAGAGACCTGTCTTTTCTAACCAAGACAATGGTTTAATCAATAGGTTGTTCTGGATTTCACCAGAGTAACTATAAATAACATTTCCTCCTGAATTTTGTATCATCCTGACACCAGAGGGTTTATTTAGATCCTGAAAGTATTTACAAATTTCAGACATTTAATAACATCAGACCTACTTACTATATTTAAATTGCTGAATGTGGCCAAAATAAATGGTAGCTTAAAAACCCTCAGAAAAAAACCCCCAACAATTATTTTCTTACAGGATTTAATCTCTTGAATCAGAAAATCATTGGGGAGTTCCATCAGCCCAGAAGGAGATGTGGGGCTGAAGGGAGCACACAGAGATGGCCTCAGGATGGTGGGAAACAGACCCCAACCCTTTCAGATCCAGAGTCAGGAGCAAGTTGTAGACACAATTTCTGCTTCTTATCATTGTCTCCACTAATTTTTTCCCCATATAAAGCTTGTTTGGTATTGAACTTCTTTTATGTCCTCCACAGGGTTCAACAGTAAATGGAAAAAAATTAAATAATTCCACTTAAAAGTTGACAAGTTCACCTCTTCCCCCACAATTTGTGTCATGGATTTTTTCCAATCTGCAAGTCAGTGGAAAAGCCCAGAGTGATTTGAGCAGCTGAAGGTCCAGACTAGTCCTGTACCAGCTGGCTCCTTCTGTAAGGTGGTGCCATAACTGACAATTATCCAGTTAAGAACTAGATTTTCACATCAATTTTGTTTTCTTAGTAAGCACCAGATCCTATATGTATTTTTAATTCCAAATAGATGTTGAGTCCAAAATTACATTCATTTCATTTCCATTGATTTCCGCTCTTCGTTACCTAATGGACAGCTCAGAATGGCTCTGGTTTTTTTGCTAGGGACTATTTAGATAGACACATGGCAATTCAGCTGATTTTCTCCCTTGACTGCCAATTGCCAAGTACAAATTCCACAGAGTTTTTCCCTGCAGTGTGTAGCAGGAAGTGCACATAAACAATCAACTTGGAGTAGGCTGAGAAATTTTGCCATCTGGCAAACAACTCACCCACAACCATTCTCTGCTGGATTTCACTACAGAAAGATACAAGATTCCAAAATAAATAACTCAGCCCTTAGAATTAACTATCCCTGGGAAAAGTGCTTCAAATTATTTCTACTGTAAGTAAATTACAAACATTTTGCCCAGAAATCAATATCTGATTATGTGTGCACACACATATTCATCTTCCATGCCTCTGGAAATAAATAGAGATGCTATTTTGGGAGAAGAAAAAGGTATTGACAGGTTTCCTAGGACTAAATAATGACATTAAAAAAGCCCCAGTGATTCCTGTGACATCTGGCATAGCCAAAGTGCCTCTCAGAGCCTAGGGGGGCTGCGTGGGCTGAAGGAATTTGGGGCAAAAGGGAGAGAACTACTCAGGGTTTACTGAGCACAGCTTCTGCTTGCAGGGGAACAGCAGGGACCTGGTTTAGAATCTTGAAATGAGGGCATAAATCAGGAGACCCGTTCAAACCAACATGAGGCAATACCTTTGTACATTCTTTGCATTTATGATGCTAAACACACAATAGTTGTGTCACCTGAAGACATTCCTGTGTTTGGTTTGAGCAGACACAGCCAATTCCATGACAAACTCCAAGCCCTCTAAAGTGTCAGTGACTTTGCTATTTCCAACCTACACTGATTTGTTTTGATAGAAATCTGTTTACTCTGCCTTGATAATATTCTTTATGGCCACGTTCAGGCTGAAACCCCTAATTTAAAGTGACATTACATTAAGGTCTAATTCAAACTGGTGCCATTAAAGAGCAGAGCTGGACAGTCTAAAAAAAGCTTGTTTGACAGAGGTTTACTGATGGGTGACCCTACCTCAGCTCATTTAGGAAGGAAAATTGATCGAGTTTAAAAATTAAATTGGCTTTCATGGCTCTGTATGATACAAACAAAAGAAATTGTGTGGTTAATTCACAGTGTACTGTGGATACCAGTTGAACCACCCAAAGAGGAAAATTTGGAAATACTTTTATTTTATGATTCACTTTGTTGCATTTGTGCCATCTCAACCTTTTGTAGTCTCTATCCCTCCACTTTGGCTGATCTTGGTTGTTGCATTTTCTGCCTACGAAAAAATGTTGTCCAAGTAATACATATGTCATTTTTCTTCATAATTTACAGTTTATTACCTCTTCCTTAAAAATGTTTCAAGCTAATATAACATTTTAATTAACAATTATTATCCATCTCTATATAATTTTAAAACACATGAAAATTCATATATTATTTTTAACAGATTTTCAATTAAGCATAAAAAATTTTAATTAGTTTAAAATTATTAATGAAAGCTACAGTAACCTAGAAGCTGAAAATTTCCTGGAACTAGAGAAGATCCTTAAATTCTATACTCATCACTGTAATCACAAGCTCCTGGAATTTTAAATTTTTATCCTTGTGGATGCCTTTGATTGCTCTTATAGTTTAACCCAAATGGGTAAATTCAAATTATGAGGTTTAGAAAAATCAGTTACAAGTGAAGAAGCTGGAATTCTTTGCTGATGCTACTTTTTCAGGTTTGGGAATGGTGTTTGAGTCCATGTAGAGCACAAACTCTGTGAACAATAATAACTTACACATAAATTAACCATTCTGCCCCTGGTCACACACTTTTCCAAAATTCTGACAGATCCATGATCCTGCTACATCTCCTGACTCCAGACTGCCAAAGACATTTCTGCTTTCACTAATAAAAACCTCTTCTTTTGGTATTTGCCCCATCTGACGCAATTGCAGAAACATAACACAGCAGAAATAAATCAGATATAAAAACCACACATGAGAGTGTGGAGAGCTCTGATGAAACAGCAGCACAACACGTGGCTGACAAAAGCCTTTGTCACACGGGGAGGAGGGGGAGATGTGAAGGTGCCTGATCCAAACCTTGATAAACCATCGCCTGTCAGGTCTTTGGGAAGGAAAATTTTATGAGCTGGGAGCCCCTCTGTGTGCTTCCTGTGCATGTCCTGACCTCTGGTGAGTGGAATGAGTAATCCCCCTTGTGACACACAGGATCTGGGAGCAAAGATCTGTATCCAGACAGATTCCTGTCAAAGTAACAGGAGCCATGCAGTCACTGGAATATTTAACTGCCCTCCAGCAGCCTCGGCTTGTTTTGAAAATCAAGGTTTTCAAAGCCCTTGAGGAGTATCACACACATCATTACATCCTTTGAAGAAGAGTATATGAGAAATTAAAAATGAGACCAGAAGGACAAATAAATAAATAATTCGAGGTGTGTGGTGGAGAGGTTATGCAATAACTATCAGAATGTCTGGTTTTACAGACTGGATGCACTTACCTTTGAGGGGTTTTTGTCAGATTCATTCTTTGATGAATAATGAATCAAGTACAATTACAATCTTCCTTGTAGAGTTCAAAATGTTGCTGATGTCTGTCTTTTAATTGTTCTTCACAGTCACAGAGAAAGATTTTAACTGCCAATATCAGACATATTTTTATTTTCTTCACCTGCAACTATCAACATTTTATGAGCTCCTTGTTTTTTGTGCCAAACTACCACAGTTTGATGAACCATATACTAAAACATGATAAAAGTGTGAATGTAGTCCTTTAACACTTTACATGTTCAGAATATGTAGCATCAAATGCATATTCTAATACTTTAAATACTAATTTTTTCACTAAATTGCCCTTTAAAAGAATAATTTTAAAATACAAGCTTTTTTTCCAGTTGTCTCTGTCATCTCCCAGACACCACTTCAGCTATGTAAATTACCAAGTAGTTCAGTTTGGGTTATAAGCTCCAGGCTCAGCATTTTTCTCCAAAACATCACTATTTAAAATAATTAGTCCTCTGATCAACTGTCCTCCATGCAGTTTCAGTTATATTAAGAAAGAGTCATTCATAAATTCTCCGATTACTTATTTTCTCCAAAATTTGTCTCAATCTTTTGCAACAAAAGAACATTTCCATTCCATTTTGAGACTGCTTAAGAAAAACATCGGGTTCCTGATCCTCTTTTTTATATACAATATCCAAAGCTCTTCAGAAGAAAAATGCAAGTTCAGCAAAAAAACCCCCAAAAAACAAAAAAAAAAACAAAAAAAACCACCCCAAAACCACCCACATTATTTAAACCACTGCCCTAACAGAGAACTGAGACATTCCTGCCCCTTCTTCTGCTCTGACTTGAGTGCCTGAAAAGCTCTCTAATGTATTCTCACTCCTCTCTCCTAGCCTCAGTTCTGCAGGGCTTTTTTTCCCAATTCTTAAGTACTTTACTGCAGAGGTGCTGCCACAGTTGCTGATGTGCCCAGCCTTGGCCAGGGGTGGGTCTGTGTTGGAGCTGGCTGGAATTGGCTCTGTCAGACCTGGGAAAAGCTGCTGGAAGTTTCAAAAAGCCACACCTCTATTCCCCCTCCCTGCATACTGCCCCCTCACCCCCCAAAATGAATCCCTTGCCACACCAACCTTATACAGCACTTACAATCCATTTGATAGTGTAATTTGTCACATTCCTCAGAAGAAAATGCTTCATAGCCACCACAACTCTGAACTTCTTCCATCTCTTTCCCATAGCAACACAGCAAAATCTATTCCAGAAAGCTGCCAGAACATTGCTGCTGGGGCTTTGGAAATTCCTGAGGAGGAGTGGCAGTGCCATGAGTGCTGGCTACTGAGAGGTGTTTCTTGGGGGCAGCTTGGGTCCTCCTCCAAGTCAAACACCTTCCAAAACACATCATTCTGCCAGTACAGAATGGAATTGGATTTCTGAAGCTTCTGAAATATTCAGTGATGGATGTCTTTAGGTGGATCTGTTGTTCTTCTGGAAGACACCTATGTCTTACTTATCATTGCTCTATGAACTGAGATAAGACATCTGAAGTGGACACTCATTTTTCTGTTGTATCCTATTCAGTTGGAAAATATTTTAAATAGACTATTATTTTTAAATGGACATTTCTTTCACCAAAGTGGAGGTGTTCTTACAGAGATCAGTGGAAATATGAATGCTCTACCTCAGTAAAGTGCAAAACCTACAAAGCTACCTGGAACTTGTGAGCAAAAGGAATTTCATCTCCCAGCTTGGTGACCTATTGAACATCAAAGTTAATGTTTTTCCATGTGCAGCATAATGCTGAAGTCTTTGGGGAAAAACTAATGATGTGATTAAAGCATTTAATAGCACATCTGATGTGGAGAAGGGCTTTGTGAAGGTATCCTTTAAGTATTACCCTTGAAGATGTCTGTAGTGTCCAGAAGTGGAAGCTCAAGAACTTTCTGAACATATATTTTTATACTTGCTGATACCTTGCATGAAGAAGCCATCTAAAGAATTAAATCTAATTACTGCATTTTAAACATAAAACTTTTACAACAAATTACTTCTATTGAGCTATTTTTGGCTGTGGTTAGAAGTATCTGCAGGTCCATTCTAAGTGTCCAGTTGTGGGGTTTTTATCTTCCTTTCTGTTAGAGCTGGGATTAAATGCTTGAGAGACAGTTTTTTGTGTTTGGACTCAGATGTTTATTAATTCTTATCTATAGTACAGTCTTGCAAGTTGTGAGTCCTAGCTAACAAAGTGAAAAATGGCTCCCTCTCTATCTCTTTACAAGGTCTTTTAAACACAAACTGTCCAATTATGAAAGGACAACTGAATTATTTTTACTCTTAACTCAATAACCAACCACCCATGGTCCACAATGCAGACTTTTTCTATGTAATTATAAAATACCACCTACATCCATGAAGAAGAAGGTGAAAAAGAAGGACTTAGCCCACGCCCTAAATCCTCCATCTAGCCATATATATATATATATATATATACATTATTATATTCTAAAATCTTAAACTCTAAGTTTTCCACCATGTGATATTACACATTTCTATTCAAACTACACACCCATAATCCCAGTGCTGTCATTCAAGTTTGGAAGCCTTTTCCAAGGCCTCAGGTCAAATGCAGTGTTTTCTTGAGGGTCAGTGCCTGTCAGCACAGAAAGTCTAAAATTCTCAGTGCCCAGGGTTCCAACATCCAGTGAGTAGCCAAATTGCTTAAACCCAGCCTTGTTAACAATGTAAGCAACTATGTCCTTTCCAGAGAGACTGGTGAGTAGCAGTAAAGTAAGGAAAGGCTCTCAGGCCAAGAATTCTTCAGGATTGTAATGGTTGGGGGGATTTTCATCCACTTGCCTTTTGTGCAGGGGTTCCTTTCTGAGCAGGATGAGGCTGCAGGTGCCAAATTCCAGTCTCAGTTCAGTAGATGTAGCTCTCTCTGGCTTTAGTTTTTTTCCAGTTGGTCTGGTGATGACAAAATACCATAATCAACACTTTCTGAATCCCAAAGGACTGGCAACAGATGAGTCTGCAGCAAATATAAATTGATAATTAACGCTCTCCAAATTCCCCAATTAATGCAGACCAGCGAACTGTTACAGTGTTAAATATCTTAACTTTGTCCTTTGACAATCTGAGAGGAGTTTATTTCAAACAAGAGATGTGATTAACTAATGCTGCAAAGAATATTGGGATTATGAGCCACAGCAGCCCTGAGGAGAGCAGTTCAATCAGTATTTCGTTTCCCACTTGATTTCCTAATCATTTATTCCAACAGCAAAGACTGGACCACGTTGTAACATACGCAGTTAATTCTCAGTGACATGTTTTTCTGTCACACCATTGCCTGCTTGTTTAGCTGCTAACAGGCAGCAGAGAAATAAACAGAGAAAAAAATTCTATCCCTAAGAGAATCCTAAGATAGGCTTTGCCTTCAGCCAAAGGCTGGACACCTTTAGTGTGTTTTGAAACAAATGAGCAGGGGGAAAATATATCTGTCCAAGTACTTGATTAAACTTCACATTCATTATTGCATTATCCACACTAGAAATACCTTAATTCTGAGTATATTGGGACTAAGTGGGTCTTCTGGCTGTAAATTAGTGTTAAAAGATAACCTGTTGGAAACTTTCAGAGCAGAACAGTACACAATATACTATTTTTGATCTGCTGCATACCTGTGCAATGACAACATATTCATCTGCTGAGACAAAGGAGCTGACTTTCAGAAAACAGCAATGAGCTTCACTGCCAGTTAAGCCTGACCTTTGAAAGAAGGTACCCGGCCTTTCATCTTCAAGACTATATTTTGAAAGGCAATTAAAAGAAAAAATAAGGAAAGAGTGTCACTAACATGACAGCTGCTGAGGAGGACATAAACAAACATTTGCCTTTGACAGCAGAAATCTAGAGTTTAACATTTGAAGACTTATTAACAATGAGAAGTAAAAGGTCTGTCTGTGTGCTCTGCATCACTGGGATTTCAGAAACAGCTTTTAAAGGCACTTAATTGGAAAGAGATGCATTTACCTATCAGACAGCACAACAGTAGCATACCTAATTCACTGGATTTGGGACATGAAATCACATGACTGTTTAAAAAATTGACTCATTTTGAATTAAATAATAGATAATAGATCAATTAAAACTCAAGTAATGGAGATAACAGTGTTTGAGAGCAAAGCCTTCCAGGAAAGTATCTTTTCTAGAGTAGCACTCCAGAACTTTCACTACCTCCCTACCAACTACACAACAATTTAAAGCACAACAACTGGCTGATTGTGCTCAAATTGGCAATTCTGTTCAAGAAAATACTATTTGATCTCCCTGTTGGAAAGAAGGCAATGGACCTTCTATGTTTGCAAAGTCTACAGGTAAATCTCTACAGGCAAACACCACAAGCTGGCAGAAAAAAAGCTGGGGAAGGTAAGAGTCGTTCCATGCAGTTAAATCACAGAATTTGGGATGGTTTGAGCTGGAAGGAACATTAAAGGTTACCTCATTTCATCCCCTGCATGCCCAGGGATACCTTGCACTGTCCCAGGCTGCTCCAAGCCCCAGTGTCCAACCTGGCCTTGGGCACTGCCAGGGATCCAGGGGCAGCCACAGCTGCTCTGGGCACCCTGTGCCAGGGCCTGCCCACCCTGCCAGGGAACAATTCCTGCCCAAGATCCCATCCAGCCCTGCCCTCTGGCACTGGGAAAATGCTACACTAGATCTCACCCTAAAGTCCCATTTAAGAATATCGCCTCATTTCACTAAAGACATCAGAACAGAAGCAAAGATGAAAGATAATAATCTCTTTCCTCTTGCTCCCCTCTCTCCACCCTGAAAAAAGCAAACACTCCTTTATAGATTTAACCCTTCTGTAGTTGATTTCTAAGATACTGGTAACAAAGACTGAAGTTTTAGGTTGGCATGACTCAGTCAACATCTGTGAGAGACACTGAACCTGAACCGCTGTTGTTACACCCTGCTCTGCAGTTTTGTACTTCTAATCAGTATTCAACAACAACGGGAGATCCCTGAATTTTCTCACTGGATGGTCTGGGTGGGACCATAAAAAGAAAGCAATTCTGTGTTCTTGAAAGCAACAGGAATATTACACTACAACACATAAAGGGTTCTATTAGCAATTCACAGGAGCTTCACCAATGGACTCACCCATTTCCAGCAGCAGGTCTGCAGCTGCACAGGGATGCTCAGTGAAACCTGATCCCATCTTTTTGGAGGAAATAAAAAAGGCTCTGAGGATACCAGCACAGCACATGTCTGGATCTTCTGACCCCAATTTGGCCAAGATCTAAGTGGGAACAAGTGGTGCTGGACAGAAGGCAGCTGGGCTTGGAGACTGACAGATGTTTCATGGTGTGAGAGAAAGAGTTTGGCAGAGGAGCAGAACTCACCCCACAGCCAAGTGCTCCACTGCTGACATTTTCAGAAGTGCTATCTACTTCCAGCAGCTCCAAGAAATATCCTGGCAAATAAGAAAACAAGCCTTACATTTGTTTAGTTTCTCAGCCATCTTCCCCCAAACTGTACATGTAAGAATACTGAGGGTAGAAAGTGCTTTTATATTGATTGTTTTTTCCTCTTTATATTTGACAGCTGGAATGTTAAAACAGAATTCAGAGTAAATTAAAGCAATAACAAAATTACACAGGGCAGCTGTTTCAGCTTATTTCCACAGAGCAATGTTCTTTAGAAGAACTAATGAATCTAATGGAATCTAACAGACACTGCCAAAGCAGCAGTAAGTGATTTAAAATGTAGGGGAAACTCTCATACAAACAGCCTCACCAAGCCCTAAATGAAGTAACATGAAACTCCTGGGGCTTCTCACTTTTAACAAAAAATCAAATAGATCTCTGTTCATTTATTACAGTGTTGTCCACAAGCTCTCTCCAGTACAGGACCTGTTGGAATTTCTATTATCCCTCTCATTACTGAAGTGTTTGTAACTTGCCTAATTATAAATGTGCTCGAGGCTGTAGCTTGTTTTCACTTACTGCCTGGTTAATCCACATTTCCCATTTCATTCAAATTTTGATTTTTTTTTGTTTATTTATGCAAAAGAATAAAGAGAGATTTGTTCAACTATGGGAATTCTTTAATTTCTCTGTAAATGCTGCCAATAAAAGCTGACATGTGGGAAGCATTTCACTGTAAATCATTCAAATGTGGAAATTTGGTTTCTTTGCTGGGGGAGGAGATGCTGCCTCTCCTCAGCCAGCTCTGAGGTGGCAATTCGGGCAATAACCTGGGGTGTGCCCTTACAGGGACTGAATGTTCTATAGCACTCCTGGGTTATTTTCATTCCTTCCAGGGGTCATGAGGTGCAGGGAACCCCCTGCCAGGATGGATTTGAGAAGGACCAAACTTCCCAATGCCTTAGGAAAGCCCCTGGCAGAGCCAGCACAGCCATACCCCTGGGCAGCACTGGTTTCACAACAAAAGAAACCCTGTCAGGCTCTCAATGAGACCCTCAAGACTCTAAAAGTGCTTCCAAGATTTTCCCAACGACCTTCTGCGTTCTGCCTTCCCTGGATGTGGAGCTCTGACTCTTCAGTGGCTTCCAAGAGCTGCCAAAGCACTTTGAGTCAGTGTCCTCAGTGGAATCCCTGCAGAGGGATGAACTGTGCCCTCATTTTCCTCAAAGGAGGCCAAAGCCTTTCGGTGTAGAGCCATTCACACCAGTCAGGGACAAGAGTGGAAAAATGAAACACTATCAAATAAAAAGCCAGATTGAAAGTTCCCGTGTGAACTCGTCCCCGTGGAGGGCTGCAGACCTTCCTTGGGAATGGCTGGAGCTGCTGCTCTCCGTTTGTGATGGGTGCACACAGCAGGATCCTCACCTTTGCCCTGGGCCCTCTCAGGCCACGCTCTGCCACTCACTTTCCTGCACTGGGTGTCTCAGGAGAGCAGATTCTCTGACAGAAGAGAGAGATTTGATATTTTCACTCATCATCCCATCAGATAAATCACTCATTTCACCGTAGTTCAAGGTTTTTCCTTCTGAATAATATCCAGGGTAAGAAACAACAATCCTTTCTTCTGTTACTGAAGCATTTTTGTGACAGTCTTTAAAGCAAGTTTATTTCATATTTCACATATATTTAATGATTACAAGCATACATCAGTGACCAGACATCACTGCAGACAGAGCAAATTATTTCAAATGTAAGAGAATAAATGTAAAGGTAGCTTCTTCTTTTTAACTTGATGTTTTAGTCAGATTTAACTCCTAGCATTTACATTTCTTGGGCAGAATTTATAGTATTTAATTTATTCTGCTCAAGCACAAACTAACTGGATCTGAGCACAAAATGTGCTTTCATGCCTTGCATTTTATTACCTTTTTCATCAGAAAGACTCATCACTGTATTTTTTACAAATTAGTTTAATTCATTTTTCAAAGGAAAGCTCCTAACAAATTAGTTTCATTCCTTTTTTTCCAAATGAAGCTGCTGTTTTGCTCAGATTCAGACACAAAATCAGCTCTGTGAGCTGACACCCACAGAGGCAAGAAACCTCTGCAGTGGTTGAGATTACACAGAGTATATCAAAGAGGCAGAAGTGCTGCCCCATGGACTTTTAGTTACCATGTAAATAAAGGGAAAATATGTACACATCTTTAAGGGATTTTGTAAGGAAGGTTTGGAAGTTTGATTAATATCTAAATAGCTAAACACAGCAACATGCTAATCAGATGTCAATTACTTACTAAAACAGTTGCATTTATAACGTTAATTGGAATTAACTTGCTATAATGATTTATTAATCCTAGTTTTCAAACTCTTTAATTATCTTACTCATGGAAAGACCACACTTGTGATTCAAGTGGTTCCATTAAATTAACATCTGGAATAGGAATGCTGAGAGAATTTATTCAAGAACTATGTGGTTCATAAAACCCATAAACTTTTATCATAAAGCCAGTTTGATACAGTGTCTTAATTTCATTTCTCTTTAGAGGCAGGAAGTGAGCAAATACTCTGTGTTCAGAATATTAATCCATACTGAATTCACACAGCATTGTGTTCAAATTTCAGTAATGCAGATAAACAAAGCCTGGCTGTTTCTGATGCTATGAAATCACCTGGTCTTTTTTAATCACTGAACCTTGATCTGGTCTTGATAATATAAATTCTGATTTGTTACAAAACCAGTCATGGGAGGTCACCTGAATAAAAGAATGCTTTAGTATATGCTAAGCAAAGTCCAGATTTAATTATTTAAATAGATTGTTCAGACTTCTCTATTACAGCCTAAATTCTGATAAGTCACAATATGTAACTGTCATGCACAACAGATACTTATGATTTAGATACATGGATATAATATGAAAAAAAAAAAAGAGAGACTGAAATTTTAATACACTGACCATTTACCCAAGAATAAAAGTTTCAACCTCTTTTCCTTAAATCCAAGTCAAAGAGAATTTTTAGGGATTCCACACTTGAAATAACTGACCTTGACTTTCTCCCTGGCTGGGTTTTAGTTTATTTTATTCCAAGTGTAACTTAACTTTGGTGAATTTTTGTAGTCATACAAACTGGGAGAGGGCATTCCAAAGGGTCCCTCATCAGTGGCACACAGAGTCTGGCCTCAGAAATCCCAGGAAACACCTGCTAAACAAACATGTTCTCTTCCATAGCAGAAAGCCCAAATTATCTCATTAAATCCCCTCACAATGTTCCTGCCCTTAAAACTCATGACTAAGCTGAGCACAGCTGCAACATCAACAACCTCAAGAGTGACACCTCCAGATCCCTGGCTGATCAGATCTGCCCATCCTCCTCTAAAACATTTGCCTCTGTAGAAAGCCAAGCATTTATGCTTTAAGGTCTGATGAAAAACTGATGTATTTCCAGTGACTACAGGAGCTGCAGGGAAGAAGGAGTGAGACAATTGCCAAGGGCTGCAGGGACAGGAGCCAGGGAATGGCTGCCAGTGCCAGAGGGCAGGGCTGGATGGGATCTTGGGCAGGAATTGTTCCCTGGCAGGGCGGGCAGGCCCTGGCACAGGGTGCCCAGAGCAGCTGTGGCTGCCCCTGGATCCCTGGCAGTGCCCAAGGCCAGGTTGGACACTGGGGCTTGGAGCAGCCTGGGACAGTGCAAGGTGTCCCTGCCATGGAAGGGGTGGCACTGGATGAGCTTTAAGGTCCCATCCAACTTAACCAAAACCATTCAATAATTCTATGATTTTATGACTGCCTATTAATTTCAAAGGGGATTAGATGTGGCTCTTAATCAAAAGGGCTCTAAAAATCTGTGCAGTGGACACCTTCGTACTTAGCAAGTACAGTTCATTAGCAACTAATTAGTGAAGAAGAAAAAAATGACAGAAAATGTTAAGAGTTGGTTAAAAATGATATAAATCGTGGTAAGAAGAGAATCTCCAACGAAAGCTGATGAATGAAGTGGATGATCCTGCCCCTGTGCCCAGCCCTGCAGGCAGTTGTGGAGTGCTGTGTTCAGCTCTGGATCCTCAGCACAGCAGGGACAGGAGCTCCTGGAGCAGGGTCAGCAGAGGAAGGGAAGGCAGGACTTGTCACTGCACCTCAGCTACAGCAAAATCATCTCTGATTCAGCAATGGAACAAGGGGAACAAAGAATCAGCAGCATATTAGAGTTTACTGATTAATAGTGGGATATTTAATAAATGCACTGAGTACTCTTCTGACATTAGACCATACTTCTATTTCCTTTAGTTTCCTTTTTTCTCACAGAGCAACAACAGATGAGCACAATTCTCATAAATCAGCTTCTCTTGGATTTCAGGCACCGAAAGGCAAAGGATTGTAATTAGCTGTGAGAGCATTAGGCAATTTAAAACAGCTGCCACCAGCCCTTGGCACCTTGAAGGAGCTGCATTTATCTCATGGAAGGCTCTGGGCTGGAAGGGACATTAAAGCTCATCCAGTGCCCCCCCCGCCCTGTGCAGGGACACCTTGCACTGTCCCAGGCTGCTCCAAGCCCCAGTGTCCAACCTGGCCTTGGGCACTGCCAGGGATCCAGGGGCAGCCACAGCTGCTCTGGGCACCCTGTGCCAGGGCCTGCCCACCCTTAGCTGTAGAAAATTTTTTCTTTGTATCCCATCTAAATCTTCTCTCTTTCAGTTTAGAAGATTTTATCAAAAAATGTTAGGGGGAAAAAGAATTTGGTTTGCCTATGACATACTGCAAAGAGCTTCTTATTCTGAAGAGCAGATTATATTTTAAAAATTGAACCAGATTTAAATTAATAATCACCTTATTCAGCTTTATCACTTCAATATTTCTTCTTATATAAATCTGAATTCCTGTTAAAAAATTGTGGCTTGTATCACCTCCCTGTATATGTTGATATTTTCACCTGAAATGGTGTAGTCATTAGAAAAATCTATTCTGCTCAGACACATTATATCTAAAAATACATCAATGATGAATGAAGCACTGCATTAAATATTTCAAGAAATCTCAGTGTAACTCTGGATACAAATACCCTTAGAGCACTAAAATTCCAAGAATCTGCTGAGGAACCGTAAGGTTTACATTAATTTGCAATGTGCTGTCTCCTTACTAATGTGCTTTCCCTCTTCCACTGTTAGAGCTCACAGACAAATTTTGCTTTTCAATTGTTTCCTTTCTAAAGAATACCAAAAATTGCTGCTAAAACTCAGTCAGTGCAGAATGATGCTCAAAACACTGTCTAAATAAACAAATGGGATTTCTCCTGACACAGCCTGACACTGGAACCAGCTGTAGGTTCCGTTTTAGGCTTTATGCCCATGGAAAGACCAAAAGTTATCCAAGCATGCTAATAAAGGAGATTTCTCATCCTCACTGTGCAGTTGAACATTTAATATCCTCTCCTAGGAAGAAGATCTCTTGAATATATGAGCAGGCTGTGCCCTCCTGGGATGAAGGTGAAGCTGATGGGTGGAGGGTTGGGGTTACAAATCGTGGGACAGACTGAGCCCTGCCAAATCCACTGCAGCTCTGCAATGAAACAGGGGCTGAGCAACACTGAGATAATGGACATTACACATCCAGCTCACACAAGGGCTGCATCCCCACAGGTCTCCTGAGCTGCCCAGTGAGCTGATTTGGAAAATCAAACTTCAAAAAAACATGTGTGGAGTGGGAAATAAAAAACCAAAATGTGACTGTAAAAGGACTCACCATCTTAAGCCAAGACTACCAGAGGGAGAGACAGAGGGAGAAATCTTCAAAGAGCAGTGGGCAGAGCTGAGCAGTAAGTGTGGAATGCAAGGAGCAGAACAGCAAAGCTGAGGAACTGTGGATTTGACCACAGCAACAGCAGCTAAAGGGGGAGGAGAGGTTTAATTCTTGCACTTTAACACTTCATTTACAACATCCTGGAAAGATATGCTCAGAAAAACTCTTGTTGTTGTTGTTATTCTTATTAGCTTTATAGTTAAAAGTAGCATTTAGTGAAATGCATTAATTGGAATGGCAGAAATTGAAGTGAGACGAGAAATTTGTGAATTTAAAACTTCAGCTTTCAAGACAAACTTGCCCCAAAGATTTGTTAAAAGAATAAAGCACAGCTGTACTTTATAAACATGAATTCTTTCTATGATGACTGCACTTCTATTAATTGTAGACTAGATCCAGTATTCTCCAGTGTTCAGCTTATTTATTGCAATTCTTTTTGCATTTGCCCTCATTCATTATACTAAACATCAAGTGCATGCAGTGGAATTTTTAAATTGCTTCAGCCCAAGAGCAATCATTATATAAAGATGTCCTCAGGGTACTGGAATATCTACAGCTCCTCCTTACATATACAGGAGATGCAAACAGACTGTCTCATGTAAAGCTGGATTTTATTTCTGTTCAAGAAGGAAACAAATGTGGCCTCTGGGTATCAATGTTAAAAAAGGGCCACTGGCAGGTAAGTAAAATCACATACTGATGGAATCTCAGAATGGTTTGGGTTGGACCTTAAAGCCCATCCAGTGCCACCCCAGCCATGGCAGGGACACCTTGCACTGTCCCAGGCTGCTCCAAGCCCCAGTGTCCAACCTGGCCTTGGGCACTGCCAGGGATCCAGGGGCAGCCACAGCTGCTCTGGGCACCCTGTGCCAGGGCCTGCCCACCCTGCCAGGGAACAATTCCTGCCCAAGATCCCATCCATGCCCTCTGGCACTGGCAGCCATTCCCTGGCTCCTGTCCCTGCAGCCCTTGGCAATTGTCTCTCTCCATCTTTCCTGCAGCTCCCTCAGGCCCTGCAAGGCCACCCTGAGCTCAGCCCAAAGCTTCTCCTGTGCAGGTGAACAATGCCAGCTGTGCCAGCCTTTCCTCCCAGCAGAGCTGCTCCATCCCTCTGCTCATCCTGGAGCCTCCTCTGGGCTCTCTCCAGCAGCTCCAGGTCCTTGCTGTGCTGTTCCAGGGCTGGGGCAGCTCTGCAGGTGGGGTCTCACCTAAACAGAGAAAACAGGACAATGTGGAGAGAATCGAACCGAAAAAACAACTAAATTGTGGATATCTAAGCTTCCCATCAGAGTCAGAGTGACACCTGCATCAAGAAGAAGCATTTTTCCCCAGTCCAGATCAAATGATCAAAAGGAGATTTAAAGGACAACATTTTAATGGTGAAAACAGGAGGTTTGTACAGGTGCTGGATTTCCTTTCCAGCTTGGTTCCTCCAGGGTCTCTTCATGTTCAAACCCCTGTTCCAGGGTGTGTTCCACTTGTTGGAATACTCCCAGGTCAGTGGGATGAATTCAGTTTTGTCTCTGTCCCCACAAATCCACAGCAAATTTAGAAGCATTTTACTGATACAAAAAATAGAATTATTCCAGAGCATTTGTGATGAAATATAGATTATATAACAAGCTTAAAACATTGGAAGTTCTTTCTTTTATATTACTCCTTTTAATTGTTTTATTTTACTTCAAAAATCACGTGTCTCTATTCATCCAAGCTGACACAGATCATGCAAATGCTCTGGAGAATGCTCCTATTTGCCCTTTGCAGCAACAGCTCTGAACAATGTGTAAATGAGATGCAAAGAATAAAGCCTGTTTGTGAAACAGAAAAAAAAACCCTGCACAATTTTCTAGACAGTCAGTATTTTCTCTTTAGCATTTCAAGAAATTCCACACAAGAATCTGATTTAAAGGGTTCTCAAGGCAGTTTTCAGAAAATTTTAAAATCAGTAACATCACTAAAAATATATATCCACATATAATTTTCTATTCAAAATAGGACATATATATTCAAGGTGTACACAAAAGTGAAGCACAAAGCAACCAAAAATTGTTAACCTATCATCTCCACTGATATTAAATTCACAGTGATAAGAACCAAACAAACAGAAGGTTTGTTTTCATGTGTGGTGGAAAGTTCAAACTGAGAAAAGTCTGGAAAAAAAAGAATCAGGAAAAAATATCTGAAAATGTGTCTGTTGAAAAAAAAATACAAGAAATCTCTTTTCTAAGGGTTATTGGAAGAGATAATACAGCTCTGAATTATGTTCACGCGCACACAGGACTTCACAGGATCAATTCTGTTCCTGGCAACAGTCTTTGGAAAACTTTGGAGAGGAGCTTGGAACCAGGGTCTGGGAGAATGTCTGGAGAATGCAGCCTTGATCCTCATGTATTTGTAGGCAGGAGAGGGATAGATCAGACCAAAATCAAGTACATACCTAAACCACCTGCAGAACACGTATTTTTGATGCTCTTCTTAGGTTTCTGCTTGCTCCCACAGTAAAGGATAGAAGGTGTGGAAAGGCAGAATGTGTCCAGAAGGGATAGCAAGGAGATGAGATGCAAGAGCACAAACTCACCCAAGAAACCTTCTCAAAACCCTGCAGTGTTCAGGCCGTGTCAGGAAAATGGGAACCCTTAAAGGGTGCTGAACAACATGAGGCAGAAGCATATCCAGGAATACATTGTTCTGTTTTCAGATTTATTAAAATCAACTTATTTTTTTGGGAAGAGTATTCACAATGTGTCTTAATCTGTATTATGACTACTGGTATATATATATATATATATATATATATAATTTTAATAGAGGACAGTTGGGAGTATGGAGAGTGATGGAGAAAAATAATATAAATTACAAATAATATTGACAATTATGTGATCAGTTTCCTAATGAGTTTTGATGTCTGTGTTTCATGGCATAGCCTTCAAACACTAATTTATGCAGAGATTCAAAGCCCAAAGCTCGTCTATCATTAATGATTTTGTGGAACTGGCAATTACTAATATGTGCATAGTGCCATTTTACTTTATCAAAATGTCCTCTTAAAATTAGGCTGTCTGAAGTTCCTGATGTGCAAATTAAGCATCTAATTTATCTTGCCTGGTCTTCCTGGCTGGCTTGATCGGTCCTTTATTGTTAGGCAGGCAGAGAGGGAGTGTTAAATGTAAAGCAGCAATCTTCCCAAAAGTCTGTGAAATGCAGCAATAAGAGCCAAGCAGAAGGTCAGAGGTCACAAGCCTCAGTGAGAAGAATGAGAATGTTCCCAGTGTGAAACTGTCTTAATTTATGCAGTTTCCAGGAAGCTTTTGTATCTCTCTTTCCTCTAAGATATATCATCCTATATCCTGTTCCACCACATGGTTACTGGACCTGCTGGTATTTGCACTAGTGATGTGCTCAAGGAAGAGAACTACCAGAATGTTCCAAACCTTTGCTCTCAGATGGGGCTACCAGATGCTGAAAAGGAAATTAAAACATGTTAACTTCCCTGGCTGACAGCTCCATCAAGATGTGTGGCTCCTGACTACACAAAAAGATTACACTGAGCCCACAGCAAGAGGGGAAGGCAACAGAGACATGACAGGTGAGTAAAAGTTATTTTCCTCCTTAATTCTGTGGCCAGCTTGTTTCTCCAAACTCTTCTTTAAGGAGGGTATATCTCTGAAAGCAGACAAACCTCCCTGGGGTTATATTTTGCAGAACAGAACCTATCAACCCCCCCTGCTAGAGTAACTGCTTCCACAGGGAAAGGTCTGTTTGGAATTAAACTAAAGAGGCATCACAGCCATTTTAAGTTAAACAGATTTTGCTGTCCTTGGAAGTTTAGTATCAAATCTAAACAAAAAGTAAACCACAGTATTGGGTGTTGCTCCCTGCAATTCCACTGCAATCACTTCTCACAAACCACTTGTGAGCACAATTCCAACAGGTGCAATTGCAGGAGATAACATCTTGCTTAGCTATTCAAACCTGATAATCAGCTCTAATAACTCCTCAAGAACGTTTAATATAGTGGGCATTTCATTACTGCTTTCAACATTGTTGATATTTAATGACCATAAATAGATGGAAATGCTTTACATTCAGCTCCTCATCCTGTGAAATTGAAAGTAGGTTAGAGATAAAAGTTTAGCAAATGTGGGAAATCAAGGCACAGAAAATTCTCAAAACCTTGTGCCTACAGGGCCAGTCTTGGAAATGGATACAGGGTTCAACTTGAGACTTTGGAAAAGGCTTGCAGATTTAGAGACCAGAAGCAATAATGTGGATGTGTAGTTTAAGCAGAAACATGTTAAGCTAGGTAGTGGAAAGTTTTACAGTTTAAAGCTTAAGATATAGAACTAATTATAAAGATAGTAAGAAGTTTTAAGGTGTAGTGCTGTAGATTTGTGTCATTATATGATTGGTTAAGCAAAGCCACACTGCAGCAAAACATGCAAAACAAAATAATCAACAATTGGGTTAAAGACACAAACAATCTTTGTGGCAGTATTTTATTGGCTAATAAATCTTTTAAAGGCTTTGTAATGAGAAATCTTGTGGCTACTGACTACTGACAACTGATGTGAAGACGTTCTCACCCTTCTATGAGACTGTAGAAGATAAGAGCAATAAATCATGCTTTAACACTCTCTCAGTAGTCTCGTCTCTCACATAATCCTGATAAGCAAACAGTATCTGAGGAATATTTTTGATTAGTATTAACCCTGACCAGGCACTTTGATAGAATTAAGAGGAAAAAAGTGCAAATTTACCCTGCTTAAAGACTGCATTATCTTGTCATATTGCTTCAAGAATATTTTCTGCTTTCTTTTTCATTCAGTCATAACCTCCACTATGGCCTTGTCTTCCTTTTCCTTAGAATAAGACAATTTACAATTTACATTGCCATTTATGAACCTATCCAAAATATATGAAAGCTCTCTAGAACCAGTAGTTCTGGCTGAGAAGAACAAAGAGAAGCTGGCACAGAGGAAAGCTGGCACTGTGCTCTTCTCAAAATCCGGTCATTTATTCAGAAGTTGAAACAAAAATTGTTGGGCCCTCAGCTCTATTGTGAGGTTTAGATCTTTCCCAACACTTGACATGAAACCTTCCCATAAATCATTTGGAGGTGTTCATTTACCTACATTAGAAAGCTCTTGGCAGTAATGATTCCTGAAAACAATAGATCAGACAGCAAAGAGAAAGATTCTGCAGAGCCTAAAGATTGGGATGCAGAAAAACTGTCACTGTTTTCCAAAAT
>VWYP01009051.1:4369-16836 GCA_013400435.1 Pycnonotus jocosus
TGGGATATATTAATTATTATATATTAATTATTATATATAAAATTTATATATTTCTTTACTGAGCATCTTAATACATAAAAACCAATCACCATCATACACAATACCTTTACCATCACCTCTATTATCATAACTATTATCATTACCATATTATGGTACAGCTTAAGCTTAAAGTTATTTTTCAGTTTTCTCACAGTGGAAAACCCTTAGACCTTTTTTTCTACTTGGTAAAAACATGGTTTTTGTTTGCTTATAGTATCTTTTGCTATTCTTGAGACTTCTTTCTGCTTGCTAAAACGTCTTCTTTGTGGTCAACACATCCTTTTCTCCAGCCATAAAACCTCCTTCCAACTCAACTCGACCTTTGCTTTCTTTGTTGTCCAGTAACAACTGGCTCAGCAATTCTAATTTTAACCATCCTTTATTCTTCTGTATCAGAACTATCTTTCGTTTCTATTTCACTCGCAGGTTTTACATTCTGGGAGCCTTCTGCTGAGCATTCATTTCTGTAAAACTGTAAAACGTCCATTCTTGTTAAACTTCCATCTTCCCCAATGCCTGCCCGTGGCAGGGGTGGCACTGGATGGGCTTTAAGGTCCTTCCAACCCAAACCTTTCCAGGATAAGGTGCCCTCATCACTCTCTAAACTCCCTGAAAGGTGCCTGTGCTCAGCTGGGGTTGGGCTCTTTCTCCAGCAGCGCTGACAGAACCAGAGGACACAGCCTCAAGCTGTGCAAAGGGAAATTTGGGTTGGGTATTAGGAAAAAGTTTTTATGGAAAGAGTGATAAAATACTGGAATGGCCTGCCCAGGGAGGTGGTGGAGTCACCATCCCTGGATGTGTTTAAACAAAGCCTGGATGTGGCACTGGGACCAGGGTTTAGTTGAGGTGTTGGGGCTGGGTTGGACTCGGTGATCTTGAAGGTCTTTTCCAACCTGGAAATTCTGTGATCCTGTGATTCTGTGATCCTCTGATCCTGTCATTCTGTGATTCTGTGATTTTGTGATTCATGATTCTGTGATCCTGTGATCCTGTGATCTGTGATTGTGTGATTGTGTGATTGTGTGATTCCGTGATTTTGTGATTCTGTGATTTTGTGATTCAGTGATCCTGTGATTCTGTGATTCTGTGATTCTGTGAATATTTTGGATCCATTCCCACATTTCCTCTTCCCAGATCAGAAATGTGGGCTGTTCCAGGGCCTGGCTGGACAGGGCTTGGAGCACCCTTGGGACAGTGGGAGGGGTCCCTGCCCATGGCAGGGGTGGCTCTGGATGGGCTTTAAGGTCCTTCCAACCCAAACCATTCCATGATTTTGTGACTCCCTGGCACAGCACCTCCCTTCCCACCACAGCATTCCCTGCAAAGGGAATGAGGCAGCAGAGATGATGGATGGGCATCTGCAGCTCCACCAAGAGCCCCGGGATGATGGATGGGCCTGAAGAGAAAAGATGCCATCCCTTGATTAAAACAGAAATTAATTAATGGGCCGCGAGACGCAGATGATGGCTGGGAGCTGGGATGGATGGAGAGCTGGGAAATGCTGGCTCAGCAGGAGAGGGGGGAATGGAAATGAAAACTTGGATGGCACCTGGATCAGACAGCAGCAGAAGGCCGGAGCCAGCAGCACTTTTGCCAGAAATCCTGAGGGATCTGCTCTGCTCAAACAGAAACTCCTCAAGGAGGAAACACAGAAACTCCTCAAGGAGGAAACACAGAAACTCCTCAAGGAGGAAACACTGAAACTCCTCAAGGAGGAAACACTGAAACTCCTCGAGGAGGAAACACTAAAACTGCTCAAGGAGGAAACACAGAAACTCCTCAAGGAGGAAACATTGAACTCCTCACGGAGGAAACACTGAAACTCCTCAAGGAGGAAACACTGAAACTCCTCCAGGAGGGAACACAGAAACTCCTCAAGGAGGAAACACTGAGACTCCTCAAGGAGGAACCACTGAAACTCCTCAAGGAGGAAACACTGAAACTCCTCAAGGAGGAAACACTGAAAATCCTCAAGGAGGAAACACAGAAACTTCTCGAGGGTGAAACACAGAAACTCCTCAAGGAGGAAACATTGAACTCCTCAACGAGGAACCACTGAAACTCCTCCAGGAGGAAAAACTGAAACTCCTCCAGGAGGAAACACTGAAACTCCTCAAGGAGGGAACACTGAAACTCCTCAAGGAGGAAACACTGAAACTCCTCAAGGAGGCCCAGTTTTCTCCAGGCTACCAGAATTTAGGGAATGTTGGGCTGAGGAGTCAGAAAAGGCAGGGAAGAGCTCTGGTGGAATGAGTGGATGGGTTCACTAACCCTGAAAACTTCCTTTCCTTCACACATTTGAGTAGAAACCAGATTTTAAAATAAATTCTGCCCATTTAGCAGCAATTAAGTAATTGCTCCTGCTCTCTGACAAGCCAGGGAGTCAGCCCTGGCACACAGGATCGACTTCCTGCCTTCTTTAACCCTATTCTGCCCTAACTTACCCCAAAATATCAGCTGGAACTCCTCATTCTGGTCTGTTCTACCTCAGAGCAGAACAACCCAGGACCATCGAGCTCTTTTTGCCCTTGGCATGTGGGAGTAGGAGATCAGGGTTAGGGTTGGGTACCTGAATCCTAAAATTTGTGGTACCTGAATCCTAAAATTGGTGGTACCTAAAATCCCAGAATCCCTGAGGTTGGAAAAGCCCCCCAGGATCATCCAGTCCAAGCTGTGCTGGATCCCCTCCTTGTTCCCAGCCCAGAGCTCTGAGTGTCACCTCCAGGAATTCCTCGGACACCTCCAGGGATGGGCGCTCCAAACCTCCCTGAGCAGCTCATTCCAATCCCTGAGCACCCTTTCCATGAGGAAATTCCTGCTGGTGTCCACCCTGAGCCTCCCTGGGCAGTTCCAATCCCTGACCACCTTTTCCATGAGGAAATTCCTGCTGCTGTCCAACCTGAGCTTCCCCTGGGTAATTCCAAGGCCTGATCACCTTTTCCATGAGGAAATTCCTGCTGGTGTCCAACCTGAGCTTCCCCTGGGTAATTCCAAGGCCTGACCACTCTTTCCATGAGGAAATTCTTGCTGCTCTCCACCCTGATCATCCCCTGGGCAGTTCCAATCCCTCACCACCTTTTCCATGAGGAAATTCCTGCTGCTGTCCACCCTGAGCCTCCCCTGGGCAGCTCCTTCCAATCTCTGACCACCTTTTCCATGGAGAAATTCCTGCTGGTGTCCAACCTGAGCTTTCTTGGGCAGTTCCAAGGCCTGATCACCCTTCCCATGAGGAAATTCCTGCTGCTGCCCACCCTGAGCCTCCCCTGGGCAGCTCCAAGGAAATTCCTGCTGATGTCCACCCTAAGCCTCCAATTTTTAATCCATGCCAGCAAAACATTTCCTTTTTTCCTCTGTGTTTGGATGAAATCTCGCTGATCGAAGGAGTCTCCTTGAGCGGGGGCAGCAGCATCCTGCTCCCTGCCACGCACCATAACACAAAGATTAAACTCAATTACCATTCCCTTCATTAATGTTGCTGCATCCAGAAAATTTCTGGCCGTTTCCCACTCAAGAGAGTCCGGCGTGTTTTTATGGCTCTCCTCATTTCTCCCCAGCGGCTGCAATTTTGAGGTTATGAACAAACTCTGGGCGAAATAAAGCTCTGCTGAAGTTTCGCTCGGCTTCAGCCACGAATTTGGCTCTGAGAAACTTCAACTGAGGTCTGAGATGGAGTCTGCAAAAGTTTGGGAATCCCAGCGGGGGGAAATCCATGTTGAATTCTGAATTAATCCCAGCAATCTCACCTATTGATTTTTTTTCCCTTTTATCAATTAAACTGCTTGTAACCAATAACTCATTTCCAGGTAATGGACTGAAATACCCGAGACCTGCTCAGTTCTAATTGACACCTTTTCCTGAAACTCTTTAATCAGAAATTATTGGCCTAATAATGATTTTTCAGATACCAGGACACGCTAAACAAACTCCTGGCTGCCCTAAAGAAGGAGAAAACTGAATTAAATTTTATTTCAGAGGCTCCAGCATCTTCTCCTCCCTCTCCAAAAGCAGAGCAGACCGCTCCTGATTCTCGTGTGGAGAAAAAACCAGTTGGAATTTATGATTCATTATCATTAATTATGATTAAGTTGGAATTTATGGATGTTATAAACCAAAAATTGAGCTTTTTTTTAACCTAGAGCTGGTACAAATATGATTTGTCCTCTGTGAGGGTGGTGAGGGGCTGGGATGGAATTCCCAGAGAATTCCCTGGAATAAATATCATGGAATTATGGGATGGATTGGGTTGGAAGGCTCCTTAAAGCCCATCCACTGTCCCAAGTTGCTCCAAGCCCTGTCCAGCCTGGCCTTGGACACTTCCAAGGATCCACAGGGCTGAAAATTTCATGGAAAGGCACAAACACTGATGGACACTGATGAAAAATCCCTCGATTATTCTGTTTGTTTCCAGCCTGGCCTTGGAAAATTCCAAGGATCCACAAGGCTGAAAATCTCATGGAAAGGAGCAAACACTGATGGGCACCCAATGAAAAATCCCCCAATTATTCTGTTTGTTTCCAGCCTGGACTTGGTCACTTCTAGAGATCCACAGGGCTGAAAATTTCATGGAAAGGAGCAAACACTGATGAACATCCAATGAAAAATCTCTCAATTATTCCATTTGTTTCCAGCCTGGCCTCGGTCACTTCTAGTGATCCACAAGGCTGAAAATCTCATGGAAAGGAGCAAACACTGATGGGCACTGATGAAAAATCCCTCGATTATTCAATTTTTTCCCCCCATATTTCCTGGTTTTGATCCTTTAAAAACACCTCCCATCTCCTCTGGGGTCAAAACCCATTTTGAGTTTTAAATGAGGACTTTTGGGACGATGAAAACCCGCGGTGAATAAGAATTTTCTGTTTAGTTCATAAAGAGGGCTCCTAATTGGCTCTAATCAATGCAGCGTGCTTGGCTCCTGCCATTGGGTGCAGGGCTGGAATCCGTGGAGCAGGGAGGAATTGCTGCTAATGGATGCACACAGAGGCATCCCATGCTCCATTTGTACCACGGCCTTTTTTTATTTCCACGAATAAAATCAAAACCAGACCATCATTACAGAAATATAAAAACCTCTGAGCGGGCTCTGGGCATTAGAAGTTAATTTTCTTCCATTTCTCTCTGTTTTTTTTTTCTTGTTCTTTGGGTCTCTTTGCATTTCTGTTTGGTCAGGTGGATTTTGTGCCTGTGCCATGGGAGGGGTTGACAGAGTGGCAGAAGCAGCAAATCCAAAAGGGAGTGCAAGGAAAATTAATCCCCAAACACCAGAGGTTTGTGTCCAAAAAGGAGACAGAGGAGTCCTTTGGCTTTATCCCAATCAAGGCAGAGGCCATGGGCCATTTCCCCTGGGCTCTCTCCACTTTTGGAGGACGCAGCCTCCTTTGGATCCCAATTTCCCGGCCCCATTTCCCTCTCTCTTTGCCCATGGCCTGAGGCACTGCAGAGTTCCAGACTGCCCCGAGTGCCCAATGCCCAAAATTCCCCTTTCATGGAGAACCCCCCTTGGCATTTTTCATTCTGATGCCATTGATGGGTTTTCCCCATTGTTCCTTTCACCTTTCCATCTCCAATTTCATTGCTCAGCAAACCCACAGTTTGTTTGGAAAGGCAAATCTCTTCTTTTCCATCCATCCATCAGTGGAATCCTTCCCATTGGTTCTTTTCTCTCTCAGTGCTGGGTTTTTTATCCACCAGCAGACCCAGGGCTTGTTTGGAAAGACAACTCTGTCCTTCCTCTCAGGAAGAATTAAGCAGGAGAAAGGATTTTAATTCCTTTATTCGACACGAGGTGACCACAGAAAGGTGAGGAGTTGTCAGTGACCGTGCCAGAGCCAACCCTGTTATTCCTGACCAGGATCCCAGGAAAGGGCTGGAATTGCCACCATTCCCACCTGGGACTCTTCCCAAGGAGTTTTCCACCCACAGCCCCTCAGAATTTGGATCCAGATGGATGTGGGGTGGGGAATAAGGGAATCAAGGCTGGATTGTGGCAGAAGGAGGGAGATGGAGAAGGGAATTCCTCACAAACCACCCAGTGCCTCCCCTGCCATGGCAGGGACACCTCCCACTGTCCCAGGGGGCTCCAACCTGGCCTTGGGCACTGCCAGGGATCCAGGGGCAACCACAGCTCCTCTGGGAATTCCATCCCAGCCAGGAATTCCTTCCCAAAATCCCATTTCAATCTCCCCTTTCCCAGTTTGAAGCCATTCCCTGTGTCCTGTCCCTCCATCCCTTGTCCCTCTCCAGCTTTCCTGGAGCCCCTTCAGGCCCTGGAATGTGCTGGAAGCTCTCCCTGGATCCTTCCCTTCCCCAGGTGAACATTCCCAGCTCTCCCAGTCCAGCTCCAGAGCTGCTCCATCCCTTCATGGTTTCCTCTGGATTTGTTCCATTTTTTTTCCCCCATGTGATCTGGAGCACAAAATGTGTAGGATGGGAACACGGCAGGGCCATCCCTGTTCCCCCCCAGAACTCCTCTTAATCCCAATTTCCTGAAGCCATTCCCTGCTCTCCCACCCTCAGCTCTCCCAGCCTGGCTCCGAATCCTGGAGCATCCTCGTGGCTCTTCCTGGGCTCTCTCCAGCACCTCCACATCCCAACACGAACCCCAAAATCAAACCCTGACCCCCATCCCAGGCCCTGCTCATCCCAAATTCCCTTTTCTCCTTGGAACAATCTCCAGCTCCCCGGAAAACAAAATGAATCCGAGCCCGCCTCGTCCTCGGCAGCTCCATTTCTCATTCCGCTGCTGACAACACCTAATGAAGTGGATAAATGATTAATTAAGAAACAATATTTCTTTACAGGAGCTGGCTCCTGGGGGGAGGAAAGCCAATCCCTCGGTGCTGTTTTCATTTGAATGTTTTCCAGTGTTTTTAGCAAGAGGAGGAAAGGCTGGAGCAGCAGGAAGGGAAGTGGGGTTGAGTTTTTTTGTCAGGGCAGGAGCAACAAAAACCCCTCAGAGCAAAACTCTGAGTGTTCCCCGGCTCTGGAATTAACTCCTCTGCCCCTCCTGATCAACACCAGGAACAGGGATCATTGCTGCTGCCAGCTTGGGGAAAAATGATAAATCCAAAGGGAGAAAAAGCGGGGTCGATTTTGGTCATCCACAGCACACCCGAAGCAAAAAATTGCTCAATATTTTAAATAAANTTAAATAATCAAATAGAATATTAAATTAAATAATGTTAAAAATATAATTCACACATCCAAGTGTAGTGATTGGAGTAGGGATAGGTCCATTCCATCCTGATATTCCAGGCAATGGGAAACAAAATTTTTGATTTTTGCTTGGAATTTCTCAGAATCCTGTGTTGGTTCAGGTTGGAAGTGACACCTTCCCCTAGACCAGGTTGCTCCACACCCAATCCCATTGCTCATCCTTGAGCATTTTCCTTAAAAATACAATTTTTTTCCCCTTTAAAAACACCCAATAAAGCATCTCAATGCAGCACTGACAGCAGGGACTCGAATTTTCCTCTAAACCCACCGACAAACCCCCTCATTTCCCATTTCCTTCCCATTCCTGATGTTATTTTGGAGAGCAGCTCTTGCCCAAACCCTCGTGCTCACTCTGCAGTTTAACCTCTGCCACGTCCAGATTGTTTCCCTCAAAAAAATCCCATTTTTTCCCCCCTTTATTTCGGAAGGACGTGACGGGGCTGAGCTCAAGGCCTCTCCCNTAATAAAAATAATCCAATGCCAAACCTTTTCCTCAAAGAAAATCCTTCCACAGGCTTCCACACGCTGACTGTGGCATCAGGAACGTGGAGCAGGATATTAAATCTCTCCAAGCATTAATTCCTGGAAAAGCCCTGGCTATAATTAAAGAGCGTCCAATTAACAGTTTGAGAAGACCCATCTGAAAGTCGCAGTTGCAAACTTTGACTCCCGTGGCCCCCTGGAGACGATTCCCTAATCTCCTTTAATTAAGATATTCATAATATGTCTGAAAGGGTTTTGGGAAGAGGCTTTTTAGGCTTCCCGTTCCCGTTTAGGGAGGAGCAGCAGTGGCTGGAGCCACGTGCAGCCATCAAGAGCTCAATTACAAAAAAATAACTTTTTGATAGACATTTTTATCACTTTCTGTGCTCTGGTGTAAAGCAAAAGGGAAAATAAATCAAATAAATAATATTATTAAATAATANCACCCAATCCCATTGCTCATCCTTGAGCATTTTCCTTAAAAATACAATTTTTTTCCCCTTTAAAAACACCCAATAAAGCATCTCAATGCAGCACTGACAGCAGGGACTCGAATTTTCCTCTAAACCCACCGACAAACCCCCTCATTTCCCATTTCCTTCCCATTCCTGATGTTATTTTGGAGAGCAGCTCTTGCCCAAACCCTCGTGCTCACTCTGCAGTTTAACCTCTGCCACGTCCAGATTGTTTCCCTCAAAAAAATCCCATTTTTTCCCCCCTTTATTTCGGAAGGACGTGACGGGGCTGAGCTCAAGGCCTCTCCCAGCAGCACCTTTGGAATTGTTCCACCTCCATTTTCTCGGGGAGAGAGCAGAGGAAATCAATCTCCCTGCTGCATTCCCCCCTCTCCTCTCTCATTTCTCTTCCTGTCCTCACCCCAGAGCACAGGTGGAAAAGCCATTTTTTTTGGGAGCCGAGGCCTTGGCAGGATGATTTCCCACTTGTTTTATTTCCAGCTCCACACACAGAGCCCTCCCACCTCCCCTCTGGACACCCCTGATTGTATTTTTCAGCTGAACATCCCAAAATCGCAATAAATTCCTTGCTCCTACATCGCTCCTTAACACCAGTGGCCTTTATTCCTCTTTTTTCCACCTCAGGACTCAACAGAGCAGAATTCTCGACTCATCCACTTCCTCTAAAACTCTTTTTTTTATTTTTTTTAATTTTTTTTTCCCCAAAGCCAATTTCCCAGCACATCGATTTCCTCCAAAGCAGAGATCCCTGGGGTATTTATTCCTCTCCAAACAGAAATTTGGGATGTTTCCCTTCATTTTTATTTTTTTTTTTCCCACCTAAGGATTCTGAAACCAATAGCTCTGGATAGAGACCATTGAGCCTTAAATGACCTACAAATTCCCATTGAAGGAAAATTATACTGAATTCACTCCCCACATTTCCACCCCAAATTGTTTCTGGCTGTGCCAAACTCCAGGAGGATCGATAATTCCAACCCGGTCACAATTCCATTTGTGCTCATGGAGTCACTCTCTGTCCTGGGATTTCTCATCATTGTTTTCATTTCTGAGCATTTCATCTCCTGCACAAAACCCAACCAACAACAACAAAGTCCTCAGACGGATTTTTGGGAGACTCCCCCACCTGTGCCCTTCTGGGGAAAAGCATTTTCTGCCTGAAATTTGTTTTTTTTTTACCAAAAATCCTCCTTTATTTTTACCTGGATAGGTGGAAACAAGGAAGAAAAGAATCAGCACAGGTTTCTCTGGAGCAGAGCATTGATAAAACTCATTTTCATTGGATTTGAAGCGCCCCAACCCTGGGCCAGGCCTTGTCAAGCTCAGCTTTTCTGTCCCAATCACCCTCTGCAAAGTTCCATCAGCTGGCAAAGAAAACTGCACTTTTCACAGAAAAAAAAAATACACATTATTCCTGTGGGATCCATCCAGTTTGTGCCTTCAGGGATGGAATCTATGGATCTATCCCTGCCTTCCAGCACGATCTCGTTTCTCCTCAGAGGAATCCTTTGTGGTGCTCCAGTCCCACCTGGGTGCTCCAAGCCTTGTTTTGGACATTTCCAGGGATCCAGGGGCAGCCACAGCTCCTCTGGGAATTCTATCCCAGCCCCTCCCCACCCTCCCAGCCAGGAATTCCTTCCCAAAATCCCATTTCAATCTCCCCTTTCCCAGTTTGAAGCCATTCCCTGTGTCCTGTCCCTCCATCCCTTGTCCCCAGTCCCTCTCCAGCTCTCCTGGAGCCCCTTCAGGCCCTGCCAGGGGCTCTGAGCTCTCCTTGGATCCTTCCCTTCTCCCTTGGGCACTGCCAGGGATCCAGGGGCAGCCCCAGCTCCTCTGGGAATTCCATCCCAGCCCCTCCCCACCCTCCCAGCCAGGAATTCCTTCCCAAAATCCCATCAAATTCTGCTCTCCATAACTTTGAAGCCACCACTCCTGGACTCCACCACTGCCCTGGACAACCTGCAAGGAGAGGACTGGACAACGATTTCCATGAAGAAATTTTCCCCTAAAAATCACAGAATTAAAGGATCACAGGATCAGAGAATCACAGGATCACAGAATCAATCACGGGATCACAGGATCACAGGATCACAGGCTCACGGGATCACAGAGTCACAGAACACACAGAATTCACAGAATCCCAGAATTCCAGAATCCCAGAATCCCAGAATCACAGAATCAATCACAGGATCACAGGATCACAGGATCACAGGATCACAGGATTACAGGATTATAGGATCACAGAATCACAGAATTCACAGAATTCACAGAATTCACAGAGTCACACGATCACAGAATCCCAGAATCAAAGAATCCCAGAATCCCGGAATCCCAGAATCACAGAATCCCAGGATCCCAGAATCCCAGAATTTCTAGGTTGGAAGAGACCCTCAAGACCATCGAGTCCAACCCACACCCCAACATCTCAATCAAAACACCCCAAAATCCCCCACTTCAATGGGGAATTCCACCCTGGGTGTCACCCTAGATTTTTCTTGCCTTTTCTTGCCTTCTGGTGTTTGCATCTTTGCAATGGAGTTTCTCACGCAGTTTCATGTAAATAATATCTTTTCAGACTTGTTTTTCATCTTTATTTACATATTTCTCCTCTGGGAGGAGTCAACTGGCAGACTGTGATTTTTGCCAATGGGTTGGAGAGGTGGCACCTTCCTCACCCAATCCTGTCAGAACCCAGGGCACCTCTTTGGCTGCCCTGGGAGCTCAGGAAACCCTGGCTGGGCAGTCTGAGAAGTGATCAAGGGAAATTTGAGTTTTATCCAAGGGCACTGAAATAACCTGGACCTCTCCAGGGGGGTGAACAGGGGGGTTTTGCCTCTGTCCATGGGGGTCACAGACCCTGGCACAGAGCAGAGATGAATTACAAATCTCCAGAGTGTGAAACACAGCAGTTTAGTTTATCACAGGGTGAGAAATTTGTAGCTTTGGGTTTTTATAATAGAAGTAGATGGAGGCAAGATGGAGATTTTGGGGTGGAGTTTAGGCTTTTTCTTCTTCTTTCTGGTCTCCATTTTCTGCTGTGCCATTGGCACAATGTGGCTTGGGGAGATTGGCCCAAGTGGAGATGACCTGTTTGGTGTGGATGGTGGACATTGGTAGGGAATGGTGAACAATATGTTCGTAATATTCTGGATTTAAGACAACGACCTCCCAGGGGAGTGTTGGTTCCTGATGGCCGGGGTTCAGAACAGACCTCGGTGGGGACAGAGAGAACTGTGAGATAAGAAATAATAAACAACATGACAGACCTTGGAAAAACAGAAGCCTGAAGCCTCCGTCTCTTTCTTGCCTCTGGCCCAAAGATTCCAGGAGGGCAGAAAAGGACTCTAAACCACCTGAATCTCGGAATTCATAATCTGAGACAATCCTTGATATTTTCTAGAAGTCTGTACAAACCTAAAACCAAATAAACTTTTCTTCTTCTTCTTCCTTGCAAGAACTCGAGTGCAGTCTCGTCCTTTCGTGTCCTATTGCGACGCCTCGGGGTGCAGGGGCTGGAATGAGAGTCAGGAGGGGCTCCTGAGTTGTCTCAGTTCCCTGAGCAGCAGCCCCCTGTGAGCCCAAAGAAAGCTTTGGGATGTTTTGTTCGTGTTAAACCTCCGAGGCAGAGCGATGTCAGCGCTCCCCGGGCCCGCTCCCGCATTTTTCACGCTTTATTACTCAGGATCTTCCCCCAGCACCCCCAAAACGCCTGGGGAAAAACACGAGGAGATTAAAAAGGAAAAGCTATTGCTAAATATTAGGATGAAATAGATCCAAACTCCCCGGCTGGGTGTGGAATAATGATAATTACAGCAGGGAGAGCCGGGCCCAGGAGAGCCCAGAGTCCTCCAGCAGCTTTGTCTCTCTAAATGAATTTGTCCCATAAACATTTTTAGTGATCTCATTAGCATTGTTAATAAAAGTCATTAAGTGTGACGCCATCAAGGGTGGTTTGGGGACCAGGCCAGATGCAGGTTGGGAGTTCAGATTTGAAGGCACAAGGGAATGTTGGCCAGGGAATTTGTGGATAAACAAAGACAGGTTGGGAGTTCAGATTTGAAGGCACAGGGGAGTGTTGGAAGGGGAATTTATGGATGAACAAATGCAGGTTTGGGGTTCAGATTCGAAGGCACAGGAGAGTGTTGGCAGGGGAAATTGTGGATAAACAAATGCAGGTTTGGAGCTCAAATTTGAAAACACAAGGGAGTGTTGGCCAGGGAATTTGTGGTTAAACAAATGCAGGTTTGGGGTTCA
>VWYP01009056.1:0-20810 GCA_013400435.1 Pycnonotus jocosus
CCTAACTTTTAAATCCACAGCTAACTAGTCTCCTCATGTTTGAGAATAAAGCAGAAATTTCAAATACTATATCATAACACTCACTCTTGAGTGATAACATATATAAAGCCATTCTCCTAAATGTACTTATTTAATATTCCTCCTTTACCTACATGTGACAAGTTTCTCTGTCACTTCCAATCCATCTTATGCATGTGATTAATAATAAAGAACACTGATAAAGTTATATTTCCTTTTTAAAATTCTGTTCATTTTGGCATGGAGACAGCAGAGAACAATATCTACAGTCCTTTGGAAGTGTTGGTTGTATATATTACTACCTAAGTGAAAAATTTGTTTAAGATGGATTTGAAATATATTGCAAATATCAGATATATCCCCATTTAAATTCTATACTGGTTTCTCTGATAACTCTGCACAAAGAAATAATAGCAATGATAAATATCTTCACGTTTCCCAAACCTATTTTTGAAATTGTCATAACCAATATGCTGCTTGTTGCTTCTCAAATTATTTTCATTTAATTTTATTCAAGATAATGAGACCTTTCCACTAAGAAGCTGTACCCATTAAACTTTTAAGGATTTTTTTTTTGGTTGTTATCTTTCTGATGCCTGCCAAAAAGCATGGAAAATAATAGGAATGAGTGATGTCCTACATAAACTTGTGTTTTAATAGCTCTCATTTAGATTAAAAAACTCCAACAACAACAAACATTTAAGACTCCAGTGAACAGCATATTTTCTGGTTGGTTTCCCAACAATTTTCTTTATAGACCCCGCTTGGCTGGTGTTTAAATGAACAGCACATATTTACTAATCTAAATTGAAAGCAATAACTGCATGAAATGAAACTGGACTACACGTTACATTATTAGTATAGCTCACTATGTGAATGCAAGTGAAATGCTATGTGGGAGACTAACAACAAATATAAATTTAAAAAAGAATAATAGTATAGAAATAAGTTACTGCTTATTAATGAAATCTTCGTGAAACAGAGCCCTCTGCTTCACTATCCACAGAATAACTTATGCAAACATCACATAATATCATTAGGGACAAATTCTGTCCTTGACTGTAAAATGTTTCATTTAATGTTGGTGAGAGTCCTGCTTCACACATTAGTGTGATGAACAACTTAAGAAGAAAATAATTCCAAACTAGTACTTCATTTTTCTATTTAATTGTTACCACTTCTGCATGAGCTGCAATTTTTTTTTTGTTTCTGAATCTACAAACAATTTCTTTGTTATTAATAATATTTTCAAGTACTCAAGCTCTAAGGTGTATATAGTAGATTAATACAACTTGATATTAGGAATAATTGTTAATTATTAGTTGTTAATTACTGTTAATTATTAAATTTAATTAGAATGGTAAACTGATAAAAAACACGTAAGGAGAAGGCTGAGGTACTCAGGAAATTTCTCATTTCAATCCACCGGTTACCTCTGTCCTCACAGGTTTCACGTGGATGGACTGGAAGGCAGGGAGTGGGGGAGAAAAGTCTCACCCACTGTAGCAGAAGATCAGGTTTGAGACCAGCTGAGGAACCTGAACTTACACAAGTCTGCGGAGCCTGATGAGATGTATCCTAGAGCCCAGAGGGAAATGGCTGACCTAATTGCCAAACCACTGCCCATGATATTTCAAAAGTCATGGCAGTGCTATGGCACTTCACTCTTTATCTTGCATAACTTTCTATATTAGTTCTGCTGCCTCAAGTAGTTGGGCTTTTATTTGGAAGATTTCTGACAACAACAGAGTTTATGAGAAACACTTCATAATCACAAACATCTGAAATGTGCTTGAACTAATTTGATTATCTAGTAGTAAAAAAGCTGCTTTTCTAAAAAGAAAATACAAAGTTTTATTTATGGGAACACAGTGTACACCAGAATAAATTTTCATTTTACTATTATTTAAAACAATAAGTAGTTAAATAATGTATGGATTTGTAACTGTAAATATCTCTCTTTTGCAAAGATATACTTTACAGCTGGTATATTTCTTTTATTGTTTTTAAAGTTCCACCAACAATTTTATTTTTCATTGATTGCCAAAGTAAATTACATATAGCAATGAAAGTTATATGCGGGATGATGCTGTAATTTTAAATCTACTATAGCCAAGGTTCTGTCAGTGCTTATATCAGACCTACCTTTAATTACTTAAACTGGTCAATTTTAGGCTTATAGGGTTAACTAATTATACAAATAAAATTTATAACTATTCAAATTCTAATTTTGCAGCTTTCTGTAATATTGCAAACTCTACCCAACTCCAACTGAAGAAAAAGCCAACAAAAAAAATCAAAACAAACCTATAACCAACCAACCAAAACAGAACATAAATGTAATATTTAAATCTATGCCTATACAATTAAGAATTTGTCTTCATTGTTATTATATATGCATAGCTTAAGGAAACAATGCAATATGCATTTGGGACTGGAGAGGAAGCACGGGAGCATAACTAAGGAAATGTTTTACACAGTGGAAGAGATTGAATATACATACAATATTTCCTTATCTGGCAGAAGCAGACTGAAGTTGTTGTTGAAAATTATTCAATCTGTCACGGAACATGTGGTGTGTGGTTATAAAAGTACTGTAAAAATGATCTTCATTTTGTCAGTTCCTTGAATTTAAGTTATTGTAAAATGAATGGCACTTCTACAAACTGCAGTACCCTTGAAATAAGAATTTTGTTTACTTACCTTCTGGAGAAGCCTAATTTAATCCACACACAATTCAGTAAATAATTACCTATATGTCCTTTCAGTACATTTTCTTTTTAAGCCTGATTAAATAAGACATAATCAGTTTATCACTAGTTATTTTTTCACTGTCGATGTTATTTTTCTCTGTAGCAGGACACAAAAGGTGTTACTCTGTGGAGGTAGAAGAAAGTCTGAGTAGGGGATTGTTCCATGGTACTTCAGGAGTGCACTGAAACAGATTGTCACTCTTTTAAGCCTCACAGTTCTCTTGTATCTCCATGATCAAAAAAGTAAAGTATTCTTTGCCTAATTGCAGTTTATGATGTAAACTGGACATACATTCTTTTTTTGGCAGCAATCCCATTGCCCTCATACCACGACAGTAATATTGCACTGGCAATGCAAAATTTCCTTCACTGATGCTCTTTAGCTGATCTCTTTTTCCTGTGCCAGCTAGAACTCAAAAGGCTGTGAAATTAAGAATATAGAATTACTCATAAATAAGATCTGTAATTGGCAGTATTTTATGCAAGTATATTCAGTATATTTTGTGCTGCTAATAATGTTGAAAAATGAGCCTGAAATGGGACATGTGATCTTCAGTATATAAAGAAACAGCTTTTTTTTCCGAGAAATTAAAACTCTTTAAAGAATAAAGCCAAAAAAATCGGTATGAAAGGTGTAATCCCTTGTGGTGGGTTTGACCTTGGCTGGCTGCCAAGCCTTCTACCTTGCCACTCTCTCACTCCCCCTCCTCAATAGGACAGGAGGAGAAAATTAAATGGAAAAACTTGTGAATCAAAATAAAGACAAGAAGATCCCTCATCATTTACCTTCATATTAAAAAAAAAAAAGGACTCCTCTTGGGTTATGTTTTTTCCCCCATTATAATTAGAATAGTCTGATGAGAAGCAACATAAGTTAAAACAAATGTCATGGTCCGTCCCTCCACACCTCTGTTTTCCCCATGGTCACATTCACTCACAATTTGTGTCTCCTCTTCCTGAGTAGCACACAGGGATGCAGGAGTGGGGTTGTGCTCAGCTAATAGCCAGTTGTCTCAGATGTTCTTTTCCCCTCATGCCCTTCTCCAGCTCCAACATGGAATGCCATCTGTGAAGACCCTTCTCCACAAACCCCCCCAGTGTGGGTCCTTCCCACGGGCTGCGGCTCTTCACAAACTGATCCAGTATGGGCCCTTTCCATGGGGTGCAATGCTTTAGGAACAGACTGCTTCAGAGTCCCCCACAGGTTACAGCTCTTCATGGAAAACATGCTCTCTGCAAGACACAGTTGCAACCTGCTCCAGCATGGGGTCGCCATGGGTTCTTTCCTTAAGGGAACGTCCACCTACTGAGGCATGGAATACTTCCCAGGCTGCAGTCTGTGTATTGACTATTAATTATGATGAAAATTTGACTAACCTAAATACATATATGTATATAAATTGTCCCCACTCCTCCAATGATATTAGAATATATCAAACAATGTGAAAATGATAGGAACATCAGAAGTTCTTTTATTTCAATCTGTAGTGCAAGGTGTAGCACGAGAGGTGCAAATTTCATTGAATAAGCCGAAGAAAATAATTTCTTGTGAAGTTTACTTAAAAGGTATAGCTTACCAATGAGAGTTTCTAACATTTCTTAATGAGTTCATCAAATACTCAAACGTTCTTTTGAATCTGTAAGAAGATATGTTTAATGATTCTTGCCTATAATATACACTCCCAGACATCAGCTGTCTGCTGAAAAGAATGCACAGAATACGTCAATAGAGACAATGAAAAGGTTCCCTGGAACATCTGGCAGATAGCTCCATGCACAAGAAAGCCTAAGAAATGTGATATACCGTATGTGAAGCAAAGATTGGAAGTGATAAGAATGATTTTTTATAAACATGCCTTTAAAAGTAAAAAGCACCTGACCGGAAGACATGAAGGATATCAGCGAAGTGAGGAGGTTGTAATATTCAAGGCCTTGTATATATAAAATTATGCACTAGTGAAAAATCTTTTATAGAATCAAGGGAAAATTCCCAAAATAAGTAGTTTGCATATTCACATTGTTGTACGTTTATTGTACATATCAAAGCTTTTTATTTCTTCTTTGTCCCATGAAGGAAAGCTTTATCCACAGTTTACTTCACACTGAAATACAGTACAACTCTTCCCTTGAATTTTCAGATCTCTGAGCATTCAAACATAATTAATTTCTTTCAATTTTACTTTATTCTCAGTTTTCTAAAATCTCCTTTTTTTTGTTCTACTGGGTTCTCTCACATTCACCATAATTTTCTATCTCTACTTTTTAACTCACCAACAATGTCTAATAGAAAGAAATTACAGGAAACACTACACAAAGCTTGATTGTATTTGAAATGCCTGTATCAGTTTAACACTGCTGTAGCTCAAAACACAATGTTTTAACCTGATGAGTTTTTGAAACTTTGGCTCAGTGTGGAACGTCCCCTAAGTTTGCAAAATGCTAATTCATGTCAACACCTCAAAATCTTGCCCATTTAAACTGACACTGACAAAACTGTAAAAGTAAAAACTGTATTTTTTCCAGAGTTTATTTCTTAGATTTTCCTCTGACTTACAAATTGCCCTTGTCTTGGCTGTAAAATCTGAAACAGCTTGTCTTGGCTGTAAAACAGAGTGAAGCAGAATTAACATGTAAAGGTGAAGAAATTAGAAGTCTCATGAATAAAACATACAAAACTTATGTATAAATGATTACACTGAAGCATGCACACAGTTATTTAATACTTTTTCTATAATATACCTTCATTTTTCTCCATAAGAGAACACTCAAAAATACATTTTCAAATAAGATTGAAAGTTGTTTATCTAGTTTGAACAGAATAAGTAACTGAAAGCAAAAAACAAGTACTGTGTATGTATTTCAGAGGGAAATTTGGTAATATAATTTCAATCTCAATAGTAGTAAATTTAGTAATGTAAAACAATGTGTAGCTGACAGGAAACGTAAGACTCATTAAAGAAAAGAAAATCAAATAACTCCACAGCCATTTATACATTCATTACTTTTAAAAGATCTTATTATAAATTTTAAAAAATGAAATATATTTCATTCTTTTAATTAGACTATATAGGTTCTTATAGTGTTAATTATTGTGTACATGAAACTAAGTGAAATAAAGACCTATTTTCCAAGATACTAGAAATAACAGATACTGATTTTTTTCTCTTTTTTGCAACATTAGAAAGTCTTTTTTTCTGGAGCTCTGAAACTGTAAAATATTTATTTCTAATAAAGCGAAGGGAGGAAAAAAAGAACGTTATTTGTAAATTAACAAAAATTACTTGTCAGATGAAGGACAATTACTCTATTATCCTGTTCTTCATAAGAAATGAGAAACAGTTCCAGCAGTGGGAATATTTTTTGGACCTCCTCCAAAATTAAGAAATCAAAAACTTTGTGAAAGAACTGTTGACTAGGTGATTACACTGACATTTAGAGTATGGGTTCACTAAAAATACTGTATCTCAGATCACTTTCTTATCGTCCTGTGTGAGAGCATGGTTTTGTTGACTCAAACAGCTCATGAGATTTTCTGGACATATGCCTAGTGAGTGGTGTTACTTCTCATTCTTAAATCACAGTTTTCTGCACTGACAGTTTGATAGAGTCTAAGTAGTTATTTCAAGAACCATCCCTAATCCAAGAGAATCCTGGGGCTTTGCACAGGATAACAAAAACTATTTTATGCAATTCTTTCAACACTGAAAGTTAACAAGGCAAAAACTGCTACTTGCTTGTAATGTGACATGTAATTAGGAACTTTGTAAAATGAAAAAAGAAATGGAAATGAAGGATCACACCTGCCATGTCATGCTAATCTTTAAGCAAGGTTTCAGGAGACTGCAGCTCCTTACAATACTAATAAAATTAAAATATCTTACTTAAGCTATTTCCCAAGCCATACTTACGGTTTTTCTTGTTTTACTTTCTGAGGGAAAACAGAGGTCTGCCTATTTGTAAACAGCTGTCTAGTGTAGCATTAAAATATCAAAAAAAGATAAACTGGAATTATAGTATTTATAGGCCTACATTTCAAGTTTCATTGTTATTGTCACTGACCTGTCTGAATTTGTTTGTTAAAAAGACCAGAATGAAACATACAGAGATTTTGTAGAAAAATGTAATTTTCTAGTAAATACTTCTTTTGGCATATGCATCTGGCATACATATATATATTTATATATATATATGCATTCTATATTTATCAATGGTTTAACTTGTTAATTTTATAATACCTAGGAAGAAGTGAGGAGTAAAATTTAAAACATGTAAAAATTGGAAAAATTGAGAGTAATTTTTCTATTACTTTAGTCTCTATTTGAAGCTATTTTACGTTCTCTTATTACAGACCATTCGACAAAGCATTTTGCCTTTTAACTGGAAGTACTAATTTCTTTATTATGATCATAAACTAAAATGTATTAAATGAAATGTATTCTCTTTTTCTCATCCAGGATTTACCTTATAGAAAACAATTGCCATTGGTTCAGATGTCCTTCTCTGCTGTGCTGCTGCAACATCATAACAGTCTAAACCACAGAACAATATGCTAATAAACTGAAAAGAAGCAATCAGAGAGGAATTAACTAAAACTGAATGACAAGGTCCCTCCTTAGGGTTTTGTTTTCTTGTTTGTCTTGCTTGCTTTATTATCAGAGAATTTTGAATACAGCTCAATGTACAAGCTGCTGTATAAGTTAGTTAAAAAGAAATAGCTTGGTATTTTAAGGAGTTTATCATCCCTCCTCAAAAAAAAAAACAAAAACAAAAAAAAAAAACCAAGAAAATTATACCAAATGAAATTGAATCTTACAGAAGTTTGCTCATCATTTTAATTTTGTGGCGCATTCTCTGTTATTTAATTTTGCCATGTTAATTTTGGCATATTAGTGAGTGCCAGCTTATGTGTATCTATGTATGTATATGTATATGATTAGGTAAATAGAAAGACTACTCCATGTCAAAACAATGTAAAAAATATTTCAAATCACCTGTCATGATGAGAATAGGGTGTTTGTCATATGAGAAATGAAGAAGTCAGAATTGGAAGAAATAAATTAAATAAGAGTGTACTATTACTAGCAGCCTAACAGAGAATTGAATGAAAGAAAAACAGATCATAAGAAATAGAGGCCTAGAGCAATAAAACCAGACAATTGAAATGGAATGAATTTTGATAATACACAATAACACAAGAACAAGAAGTGAAAGATTTTTTTGACTCATTCCTAATGCTGGTTTTAAATTCTAATCCTGTGTAATAACATATAACAGAGGGTGTGTGGGACAGAAAAAGAAAACCAAACAAAACCACCAAAATAACAACAACATCAACAACAACTTAACAAAAAACCCCAAATGAGGTAGATCTAAAATGAGTTGTGTAATTTCAGATAAGGATACATATAACATGGACTTTGCTCAGTGTTCAGAAGTAATCTTAATCAGTAAATTTTGACTCAATCAGTTCAACAGATAAAAAAAAACAGTATTCAAAAATTCTGTATCATTTAGATGTCTTTATGTTTTTATTACATTTGATGCATTAAAACATTTTTTTCCAGACTTAACTGTAATTTCTTCCTTTTCCTTTTATTTGAAGGAGTAGTTTTTTTCTTATCAAAGTCAAATAATGACAAGTGTAATTCCAACAATTATAAGTGAAAATTATTATTTCATCTTTTGGTGAAAATAGATGGGAAATTAGGTAATTTAAGCACAAAGACTGCAACTTATGTTAAAAAAAAAAAAAAAGAAAGAAATAACATAGGCTTTTTTTTCTCTTTAGGTTGATGGAATGTTCTTGCCATTTCAATCTTCTCCACACTTAGTGGAGTAAAGAAGTAAAGAAGAGCAAGGACTTCTAGCAGCAGAGAAACACCCTAATTACTTTACTTTCATTGGAAGATTAGAGGACTTAAAGATAGAAATTTATTGGGTTATAATCTTGCAAATACTTTTTTTACCAGTACTGTGATTAATAGCAACATTGCTAAATTGCAGAGTATTGCAAATGGTAAAATAAAACAGAGTTGGTTCTGCCCTGGAATACTGGAACATATTCCTTACTTGCTTTCCTTTACCAATATTTCTCTTCAGTTCATAAATTAAACTCTATTCTAATTCAGTTAAACCTTATTAATTTGTTATTTACTGGTTCACTGCTTTTAATTCAAAACTTGTGTTTCTCTATCTGAGCACTGACCTCACTGTAGAAAATCAGTTAAGAAACATTCTGTTACAGCTGCTCTTGAGGTCTTAAACAATAACTAGGAAACAATTCTGAAGAGATAATTGAAATGACATATTGCTCAAATCATGCCAACATTATAAACATCTATTTAGCATATCAGCCCTGTTGCTAAGCTTCAAAAGAATTGTTTCTTCTTTCAAGGAGACCTCAATGACTTTTTCATAACAAAACAGTAAAAACTAATATTCATTAAAAAATAACAACCTAAATAATACACCTCTATGGCTGCAGAGAGCAAAAACAGTATAAGGATGAGATTTTTTAAACATAATTTCCACTTACACTTGATATAGTTGTGCCTGTTACTTGGCAAAAAAATGGTGTTGATCTTTCAAACTTTTTAGTTTTTTCGTGTGACAATGGAATGATGGTGAAAGAGCTATTCATGATGTAAAGGTAGTTCAGAATCCAAGAAGAAACATGCCTCAATTTCAAGCTTGACTGGCTGTACAGGTTAACATTATAAACATTGTTTCAAAGAGTTTTTTTAAAGCGTTACCAACTCCTCTGGTAAGATAACTCCTCAGTGTGGTAAGACAGGGAGAGATAGTGCTAAAGGCAATCTTGCCTGCTATATTGCAGCTGTGTTAATTACCAAACCCAGCTCTGGGTGTGATACAGAGTGAGCTGGTTGGTAGAGAGTCAGCTGGAGTCTGCTGGCTGTGCTGTGAGGAGGAAGGGACAGGAGGCTGGGCAAGGGACAGATAAGGTGAGGGACAGCTACTGTACAAGGGATAGGCAGGGTTAGGTGGCTGTGCCAGGGGTAGGAAGGAGCAAGCTGAAACTGCAGAAGAAGGAGAGAAAGAGCCAGAGCTGCCCATGGGAGGCTGCATAGAAAAGGTATGAAAGACTTTTAGATAACAAGGTGCTGATGCTTGAAGCCCTCTGAAGTTTTACTGAAGCATTTGAGTGTTGGGCCAGCTCTACAACACACCTTAGACACACAGAGAAACTTAACTGGCTTGTGGTTACTTGAGGTATTTTGGTTTTCCTCAGTTGATTATTGGTGATGTTTTCAGTTATTTTTTAAAATATTTCTTCTATATTATTTGTGTTAATAAATAATAATTAATTCTTCTGCATTATTAGAAATAATTTCTTGAGTTTTATTTTTTAAGTAGAAGTTAGTTCTGTTAACTTAATGGCTATAGCTCTTTTTAAGTATCAGAAACTTGCTGATACTTAAAGTGCATGGTAGGTATTAAATGTCATGCCTTAGAAAGTTGTAATACAAAAAACTCAAGAGTTGTTTTCAAACATCATGTCAAATTACAGGTCAAACTATTTATTTAATTCTCTATTCACACTGACTAAGATTTCAATGAGAGCTCTTCAATTTTCCTTTTGAAACCACATGCAGTGCTACATACTGGCTCTAATTCTCTACAGTTTCATTTTATTTTTTAATTACATTATTGAGGAGTAATGAATACTTCCTCTCTTTTGAGTCTCACAAATTGGTAAGCTTGATAGCATTCCACTGAACACGTCATTACATTTAATGCAATATCTCTTGCCAAGTAAAGATAACATTCTTTTAGAGTCTGTGTCTGACCTTCGTGCTCAGCCAGGGTCATCCTAGAACACATTGCACAGGATTGTGTCCAGACACTTCACGAATATCTCCAGTGAGGGAGACTCCATAACTCTCTGGGCAATCTGTTCCAGTGTATGGTCACCCACAGAGTTCTTTATCTTCCTCAGTTCTTTATTGCTGCAATACTGGTGAGCCATGCTATGAAAGCCAGCAGCAAGCAGCAATCAGGCAGATTTTTTCAGAATGTGATAGCTTGAAAGATGAAGGAAACACCACTTTTGCAATACTGAGCAAGATATATTCCCCAGTACAGTAAGAACAAGAAAGACTAGCCTCAAATTCCTATGCATATCTCCAACAGAAAAGTCAAGAGAGCAAGGTGGAAACTCAGCTGAGTTGACCAAACATAGTCTTGCCATAATTCAGCCAGACTTTGTCATGATGTTCCTAGGTGTGATTTTGGAAAAGGACAGTGCCACTTTATATATGAATATATATACACACGCATATGTTTTCAGGGGTAAAGGGTGAGAGAAGATGAGACAAGATAAGAGTTTTGCAGTCTTGGCATTGACTGTGCTCTATAATTTACCTCAGGATCCATAAGGGGTCCCTGGTTCATTTTAGTTACTAATAAAGACACAGCTTAAGACAACCAACTACTGGAGAAGGTCCTGTAGATTACTGAAAAGGTTATTAGGGGTGGAAGGATCTGTTGCGCTTGAAGGCTGAGGAAGCTGAGTCTGTTCACCCTGATAAAGAGACAGTTAAGAGGGGATATTATCAAAGCCCACAAATATTTTGAGGGTCAAGAGACCAGGACAGATTCTCTTCAATCACAAGACAAAGGGCAATGGCCACAAACAGAAACAAAGGAGGTTCCCTGTGTATAAGAGGAAAAACTGTATTGTGAGGGTGGCAGAGCACTGGAACAGGCTGCCCAGAGAAGTTGTGTAGTCTCCTTCTCTGGATATATTCAAAGCCCTCCTAGACACAACACTGTACAACTTGCTCTAGGTGAATGTGCTTTAATAGTGGGGTTGGCCTAGATGAGTTCAGGAGGTCCCTTCCAACCCTCAGCATTCTGTGACTAAAACAGAATGAAGGCTCTGGGGAAAAGGGCTGTTAGAGCTTCTGTGAGACTGGGAGAAGAACTTCTGTGAGATTTCCTGGATCAGAGAGGAACTGGAGAAGTTGTAAACTTAAGTCTTGGAACAAAAGTGACACAAAACCCCCTGGAGAAAAAGATGTGGAGCTGAGAAAGGAAGGAAAACTTATTTATAAAGAAAGGATTAATTAGGTTCCCAAGAATAAAATGCTTCTTTTAGTCTCCTGTACTGTGAATGCTGAAAGTCAAAAAGGACAGCCAGAACCTTGGCATCCAAAGAAGATTGACTTCAGTGCTTTAATTTTGACAAGTAAAGGTTGGTTTCAAAGGTTTAAAAAATGAAACTTCACATATACTCCAGAAGTTCTTAAATTATCCCTTAAATAAACAAGATTTTACATAAGATTTCATACTGGTCAATAATTTCACTTCTCTAACTGTAATATTAGATTTATTATCCATGATATAATATTTATTTTACTTCTGAGAAGACATGTTTTAAGAAATAATTTGGTTTGGTGAAAAAATTCTGAATTTAATTTGGTGGCATATTATGGAAAGGATAATCTTAACTCTTACAGGAAAAGGCACTATCAGACTCACATTAAATAATGATTCTTCCCAAAGAGGACAAGGATATACTATAACTGCTCTAGTGAAAGGTATCCCTGCCCATGACAAGGGAGTTGGAACTGTGTGATCTTTAAAGTCTCTTCCAACTCACATAATTCTAAGATTTTATTGTTCTATGATGTTGCTAAACTAAGGAATGAAAAAAGCTAACAAGACTAGATAACAATTTTCCACAGTAAAACCACTCTTGTCTGTCTCAGGCCCTTAAGAACAAGAATTCTCAGTAGATGTCCTTCTTTTTTATATCTCTTCCAAAAAAAATCAGTATAGGCTAATATTATTTTGAAGAGTTCAAGATCTGTTTTGTCTGAGGAGGAAATAGATAGTCACTGAGAGAGTACTGCTTGACACAAAAAAGTTTGAGATGGTATGTACTTCATCTGTCCTACTTAGTAACTCTTGTCTTTGACTGCAAAACACCACTGTATCATGTTGCACTTTCCTTTAGCAGTTCTCAGGATGACTCACATCCGTTTCTATTCCATATAAAGCGTATGTTGTGGGGTTTTGTAGTCCTCTGCACGGTAATTCTTTGTTTTCACTGCAGACTTGTCCAGTGCAGTAGATGGTATAACACCCATTTGTTTTTGTACTGTTTACTACATGTGCAATAACTGTCTTTTTTTTTTTTTCTTTTTTATTAAGTTTGTAAACCAGAAGTGAAAACCACCTGCTTATCTTGCCTTGGAGTTGTGGCTAAGTAAGGCAAAATAAAAGGTTGTTATCTTTTTTTGGAGTAAGTAAGGAAAACTGTGTTGGTAGCATATCCTGGAGTGCTAAGTGGGGCAGGTACACAACAAGGCATAAAAAGTAGGGAGCCTGCAAAGTAGATAAAGACAGGAAGACTCATTTGTAATGACAAATAGGGAACAAAGCTTGTAAATGTGTAGAAAGCTTCTAAAAGCACACAATAATGTGTAACAATCAAGAAACAAATTGATAATTGATGAATCTCTACTCGTGCAACAAAATGTTCGCTTTCAAATTTCTTTGACTCAACTGATTTGTTTCCTATTTCAGAAAAATAATGTTTCATTTTATATGCTGATTGCAAAGTGGGAAGGAGTTCTGCAGTTTTAATCAATATTGTTTCAATTAATTTTTCACCTTGTTCTAGCCCTATACAACTGCCATGTTCCCTCAGGAAAAAGGGATTAAAGAAAGGGATCCTGCTAAAGGAATCCTGAAAGGGATCTTGTGAGACTAATTTTTTTTTTTTTTTTTTTTTGCCACATCGTTAGGTAGACCACCATTTGGCCCATCAAGGGTTCTTTGCTCAGTGTCTACTGCTTGTTCATCATTTTTGCATTTTTCACCAGCTAACACCTTCCCCTCCACCCTTTTTTCCCCAAGTATTGACTTCCATAACAATTTGTGTTCTCTCAAGGTTCCTGTAGAGATGATTTACACTAATTTATAAGGGGAAAGCCTACAGGAAGGGTAGCCAGGAACTACAGGTCAACTCACCCATTTCCTGCCCTACAGGGAAGAACTCAGCAGTAGCAAATACAGTGGTTCTTTCCCCTAAAGCCATTCCTGAGCCCTTGCCCACCAAAGGGAAAACTCTCACCATGGCAGCGACTGACACCTCCATGAGTCTGCAACCAACCATCACTACTGTGCCTACATCATGGGACCATTCTGACTACACTTTCTGAAGGTTTTACAGAACAGAGGGGGGAATGGGCAGCACTTCTTACATCAGTCGTAATCACCAGCTGCAGATGTGGCCTATAAATAGACCTAAGGAAAAAAATGAAAATTAATATTTCCTACTTATTTTCCCATCTTCCAGTGTTTTACCATTGTGAGACTCAAGAAGACTGAAAAAGAAACGATTGGGCTTCAGCCTGACACTCTCTGGATAGCTGGGGTGGCATGCATTGCTATTTCTAAAACTATTTCATCTAGGTGTTGTTTTTTTTTTTTTTAATAAATAAGTTTTTCATGAAAACAGGACTCAGTTGTTAATTCTGTTTCCTTTCTGTTCTTGCGACACAGCATATTTTAATAATAAAGCAGAAAGAGCTTTTAGAATCTTGATTCTCCTTTTATTAGTAAGCATCTTGTAACTTTGGGATCACTTTGTTACCTTTTTATTAAATAGGATGACACTTGATTATTTTCTCACAAACAATGGTAAAATATTGTATAGAGACTTGACTTTAGAATAAAATTTATATTTTTAGAAATGTTCTAATTTAAAGCACTAAAACAATACTGTAGACTTTTACTACTGTATTTGACTCATTAAAAAAAGTCAAAACATTGAAATGATTATGCAGTTATTCAAGACATCTAGTGGAATGATAAACAGTTTAGATTTAGCTAAATTAAAGGCATTCTCATTGTTAGTATGGCTTACTATCCCACCATTATAAACCAAATCCAGATGATTCTTATCTCTTTTCTACCACAAACATTTTTTTTTCTAAAAGAATACATACCACAGAATTGACTGGGAATGTTTGGATTATCATAAATGTAAAGCTATTTTTAAAGAAAAGATACTTTAGTCTGAATGTATATTTGGATAGAAGACAAGAATCTTTAAGTGACCTGTGGATTTTTTTTAGGGATAATGTTGATACTTTCCTCTTCTATGCTGAATAACAAACTTTAGCCAAGGCAATCTTACACAATGCTCAATAAGATGAAGAGAGAGCTACAGACTATACTTCCATAGGAAAAATATTATTTATATCTATTTTATGTGTATAATAGATATGAAATATAATCTGATTTGAATCAGCATTAATACCAATCTCAGATTTTTACATTAAGGACTGCAGAGTAGCTGTTTTAAAACCTTAGGCTTCAGTTTGAAAACACTTAAGCAATGCATAATTTAATGCATTTGGACAAAATTACAAAGTAAGAATCACATTTTGAGGATCACTGAAATCAATGGAAAGCAAATCCAAATTTCTGTTGGCCTTGGATTAGGCCATGCATGAAAATATGAATGAAATGAATATGTAGGTTTGTATATCTATTTGAATTTGGAGTTTCTTTAGGCCTTCTATGTATAGTACATGGAAGGGTTTTGTGTGATTTTTTTAATCTTCAGTCTTATAAAGAATTATCTCTTAAAATTTCATAAAAAATTTTTACAGATTATTTAATTTTCTTTCAATAGATAAAATTAAAAAGACTCATCATAAAGAAAAAATCTTTTTGCATTGACAAGAGGGATTTTTTTCCCATGTTTTTAAATTATATTTAATATACTATTTCCTGGTATATCTCTGTGTCTACCAAATTACAGTGTGGATTACCAGTGTGTCTGTTGGGATTTTTGTCAACCATTACAATGGGAGAAACTACCAGAAATCAAAATCTGAATTTAAATTTGCAATTCTGTCATAAATTCTTAGTGATTCCTAAGTAAGGCCATCAGCTATGCACTTGATAGATTGTCCTATACAATTACAGTCTTATTAACTGTAATAAACCTACTGATAAAGAACGTAGATCAAATTAGAAGGAAGATAGTTCTGCAGGTCTTGCAGCTTAAAGATTAAGGCCAGCTCAGGGGTAATAAAACAGAGCTAAAGATTACATTTCTCTCTGTGAGTGAAAGTATAAAGACAATCATTTACCTGCCTCTGTTTTCCATGCACCGTGAGGAATTTGGGAAAAGAGCCAAGAGGATGTATGTGACATAATGCTGAGATTTGCCATGATGAACCTTTAGAAACCTGGGTGCCAGACCCTTGGGCCATGCATCTGCTCCTCTTGCACATGTAGATCTCAAACAAACCATATGCACAGTGTGACAAGTTACTTGGTGTTAACTATACAGGAAGTTTGAGGAGAAAAATGAAAGAAGAGCATATTCTACATCTTTTGCATATACTTAGAAACACCACTTGTGCATTTTACACTTGTCCTGTAGATATTCTCTGATGTCCTTTCTGTCACAAAGAAAGACAAAAATATTTTTCCATCTGGGTAATTCTGTGTCCTTATTAAACAGTAATTAGAGATAAAGCACTTATCTAAATTCATTTTCCTCTCAGCACATACACCTACCTGTATAAAATGAAAATTAAAGAGCTATAGGCAGTCAGAGGAGTTTCTTTTCTTATTTTGCAGCTGTGTATTTCTCCTTTATTTTTTTGTCTATTGAAAATGTGGAGCTTGACAAGATCAACAATTGATCATCTATAGGCAAAATCTTTTTGCATTTGTTAGGAACTTTAGTTTGCATTCAGCGAATAAAAATTCTGTGAATTAACATTAAATATGTATTGGCTAAAGCATACAAATAATTCTTAGGAAGGCAAAGAAAACTTATTGCATTCTATCCTTTCCTTCCTAAATATGAAATATGAATTTTAGACATTAACAGACTTAATATCTACTTGTGTAGGCCTGTAGCTGAGCAAGCATGGTACTGCCATAGCTACTATAAAGGAGAAGGCTTTGTCCAAAATCTCCAAGGCCTCAGAACAGAGGTATTTTGATTTTGCAGAACCCCTGTATCTACACTTGTCCTGACTTCTCTGGAGTGTTATTTATCTCACTTAGCTGTAACAGCAGTTCTCAAACATCCAAGTGATTATTACTTAATTTGTTTTGTATTTTGCTTACTCCTGTATGATATTATGACATTGCACCTATTCTTCCAATAATCTGGGTAGATGTCAGTAACTAGTAAATGCCAAACCCAAATGAGTGCGTGTAGAACAAACCATGAGCCTAGAAAAAAACCTCAGTATAGAGAACTGAGAGCACTTTAAGAAAGGCCTTGAAAGTATGTAGATGTAGATGTGATGATGACAGGGGCTACGTGTCTGTGAACAACTCACCAATGAGCCATATATTGTAATTAAAATTAGACTTTAGAATGAGGAAGAATGAACACTCCTTTTAAACTTATAGTTTCCCCTGTGGTGGAGCTGGAGTGCTGATGACCCTTTCAAACTCAAACTCCCCACTTCCTTCTTAGTGAACATTGATTTGACCCTAAGACCCAAAAGGACATGAAAAGAAGAGTTTACATTGAAGATAAAGTGAGGATGTTAGGAGAGATTATGTGTGTATGAGTCTGCATGTGACTTTATTACGACTTAAAACTTTGTTACAAGTGAAGGTTTTTTCCTAGATAATTTAGACTCTAAAGATAAATACTATTTGTACTGGACTAAGAGGTGTTCCACTAGACAAATGTAACCTGTTGCTTAAATTGTTTCTTATAAGACCATGTGTCTGCACTGGACTGTTCTTAAGGAACAGCTTTAAGGCTATGCCACATAACTTTCCTATTTAATCATATTTAATTAAATTCTTATTTATTTTCTCCCATTTAAACACTGCATCCAGAAAGACATCTAACATGTAGTTCATGTCAAAATCAATTTGGGAAATCAAAAAAAATCAAAGAAGTACAAAACAGTGGTAACTTCATGCTTAGTTCAAATAATTGCAGTTATTACAGTGTTTTTAGCAGCTGAATCTGGTAACTGAAGGATTTTTCCACTTTATCCCAAAACATTTTATCCAATAAAACAGAAAAGTTAACTCTATTAGACTAGGTGAGCTTCTGTCCTTAACTATGTGTTTGAAAAGAAATGATCTATCAAAAAGAGATTTTGTGAGAAATTCAATCCAGATAAGTATGACTTCACATTTACCTGCCATGCAGTCTCCTGCCAATTGTATCCAGTTAGTAAATACCGAATTAATCAGCTATATGAAAAACCTATGCTGTGCTTTAATTTTTGTCTTGGATCTGACTCTAGTTTTGTCTGCCTAATGTAAAAGCACAGTTCCATTTGTCAAAAACAGATGTGAAAGTAATTTTAGAGTGACAGCAAAATGAGAGGAATTAATGAGTGTATCATTATAGGGAACATATGTGAAACAGTCACAAAGCCATTTGACATTTATAATTTTGTGACTTGCATGAGACTAATTCTTCAAGAAGTTTCTACATCAATTTTTTATGTATAGTACTTTCTGTAGTAGGTGGGTTTTTTTGTTGTTTGTTTGTTTTTGTTTTTTTAATCATTATATTAAAACTGCACTTAGTGGAAGATCTACAGTCATTTGTAAGGCTGATATTTAATTATGATCACTCAAGGGACATTTGAGAGAGCTGATAATAGAACAATTTCACTCAGAATATTTCTTTGAGGGTTACTGGTAAAGCATGGAACTGACCTTGATCTTTCTTACCAAATATAAGCTTATTTTGATAGTTTTCATGCCTTGTTTAGGAGGCAGAACTCATTATAAATATGTGGCAAAATAAAATAATCAAAAAATACAATTATATGGATCTCACTTTGACTGGAGCTCAGTTTCTCACAGCCAAAGGATTTACTTCATTTGTTTCTCCTTTTGCTGACCTCTTTCCACTCACCTAATTTTTAACTTAGGAAGAAAATGAAATAAGAAATGACAGAAATTATCAAGAATATAGTTTTCCAGGTGCTGGAATTGGATTTTATTTTCTCTTGTGAGGATGAATGTATTCTGGATGAATGCTTCTCTGTAAACCTGTAGATCCAATTCATCAAGAGCAGTTGAAATGTGATGAACTTGTGATGGGGCCAGAAGTAGAAAAAAAATTAAGATGGAAAGAGAATTGATGGGCGGCCAAAGCTCCCTGGTAGTACTTAGTCTATTTAAGTCCTCCTGAAGCCTTTAAAACCTATTCATGTCAGTAAAACATTCCAATTCTAAATTACCAACAAAATTATGCTAGCAGATGTCATTGGACATATTTTTTACACCTAGGAATTTCTCATTGAGAAAATAGTGGAATAATGAAGAAAATATGATGACTACATTATGTTCTACCAGCAACCCAGAAGAAATGAGTATTTCTAGTCTTATACAAACGATAAAAACTTTGCACTGGATTCCCACAGAGAAAATAGTTGTCCTAATGATACCCTTGTGACTGAGACCCTATGACTTGTGAAAAGAGGATCATAATTGAAATAATGCTGTTAACACTAATAAGGTACTAACACCTTGTGAACATTAGATTTCTATTTTCTGTGAAAAGGAACAGAAAAGGAAATAAACCCAAATAATTTCCTAAGTCAGAAGAAATATATTTTATAAAATAATTAATATGCCATCTTGAAAGATTACAGTTAAACTTGATTATCACAAGCATGGCTCTGTCATTTCCATGACATGAAATTGCAAGCTTATAATACTAATCAGTTATTGGAGTTTTGTTTTATTTTCTTTAGTTAGAATGCTGAAGTATAAAATTACCTTTTCATAACTCTGAGATCCATGAATTAAAGTGACTGTAGTACAAGTCTTCTGGAAGACTTGTATGTATTATGTTGTCAAATAGATTTAAATAACTTCATGTAAGGAAGAAAAAAAATAAGGGAAGAAAGAGGAATGGAATCTAGAAAATTCTGATATAGTTTAGTTTCTGCTTTTATATAAATTTCTCCTTCAAATTCTTTAACCATACCACCTTTAAAAAAAATCACTTAGGAGAGTGATTAAAAAAATGGTGTTTTCTATTTATCCCCATAACAGTCAAGCATTAATATAAATATTTTCCACTTTTGGAAGAAAAACTTCATGCTCTTTAAGAACGTATCAGAAGGGTAGAAACACTGCACTAGTGACTGATAATATAATTTGTCAATGTGCCTGGATTTTTTTTTTTTCATGATCACCTTTTGAAAGACATTTCCACAGAAAGAAAAAGGTCAAAATCAGGCATCATAAAGACTACATAAGGGAGCATATAAAACACCTTGGCTATTTTATTTCCATAAGGTGTCAGCAGAATTCTCATAAAGGCAAGCTGTACTACTCATCCAGAGTGAGATTTTGAGTGAATCTCCCAATTATCCGTGTTATTTTTCTTCAGTTTGCATTGTGTCCAAGTGCTCCAACTGAATTCCTTTCAGATGAAGCTGAAAAATGTGATTCATGATGGTACCCACATGTAGTTCAAGAAACCAGAGATGAGATAGTTTGAAGAAAAGAAAATCAGTGAACTGTGTGTGGTGTGGACATCAGTGCCTCAGCACCAGCTGTTCTATTCTATAGATCCACTCCTGCTGGCCCTCGCTGCATGCTAGTGCAGACATCACCTTGTCACAAAAGAAATCAGGGAATTTCAGCTTAGAATGAAGGCTCAGAGTATTTTTATAGGACAGGTATGTAGGTGGATGCATCCCTGATACAACTTAACTCTAAGAAATGTTGTTTTTCTTCCCTCAATTTTAAATCCAAATAACCTATTCAAAATTTGAGTTTCTTCCATTTTCTTTCTCTTTTCTGCCAGATAATTTCCCATCTTGTTCCTAATGGCAAGACATATTTCTCTTGTTTTCATCCCTAATGCAAGTATACACCACAGCATAAGAAATACAAATTAGCATTTCAGTCCAAAACCTGATTTAGTGGCCTGAAATAACAAAGCAAACTCCCAAAAGGTAATATAATTTGGAGCTACTTTCCATAATTAAGACTTCTGAGTATTCACAAGGCAGTCAACTCAGCTGAAGTTCCCTT
>VWYP01009081.1:13054-24883 GCA_013400435.1 Pycnonotus jocosus
GTAACACAAAGGTTCTAAAATCATGCCGGTGCAAAGCTCAAAAAACCAGAATTTCAGTTACCAAGCACGCTGATGGATGGTTTTCTTTTTTTCACCACCCCTCGAGCCAGAAGTGTTTGCAGTTGGCGATCAGGCTCACCCCAGCCATGCGGCCGGGACCGGCGAGCAGCAGCTTCGCTCTCTTTCTTTGCTGGCAAAAAGGCAAGAGAGAGGCTCTGCCGGCTGGGCCTCCCCATCCTGGGAAGCTCTGGCGGCCGCGCCGCCTCTACTTCGAAGCAACAACTCCCCCAAGCCCAACCAGGCCTGGGACCCCGCTCCGGCCACTGCTCGATATCACTCCATCACTGCCCCAGAGCAAAGAGACCGAACAGTGCTTCCGCTGATGGTTTTATAGGCGTATCACGGAAGAGTCCTATCTTGTTTTTGAGTGGTTAAACTACATGCCAATCAGAAAACTGACTTCTGATAGGTCAATCCACAACAGTATGCAAGACTATGCAATTCTAAACGTGTTGTAAATGCACTTAAATACAAACACATGTAAACACCTCCTGAAGCACATTTGTGTGCAATATGAGCACGTTTGAAAGTTTACCTAAATATGCACTGGAAAGAAATGATACAGCATAATAGTTGTGAGTCAACATTATACCATTTCTTGCCAGTTTATATGAGAAACAAACATTAAAGGACAATTCCAATTCTGTGTTTCCAGTTGAGATGATAGTACAAGTATAGAGCACGCTTCTGGAATTTTTACCACCTCTAAAAAAAGATTAGGCTTTTTACACGCCCCAAGGGAAAGATGATACACAGAAATTTTGAATATTAATTTCATGTTAATCATGAAAACATCCACACTCTGGCAGCAAATGACTTGTAAAATCACAGTTAATTACTTTTTAATTTCAAAAGGCTTTTTTAAAGCAAGTAAGTACATCAAGTGCTAAATTTTTAATTGGATGAATGAATTGCCTGCATCAACTCTTGGGGATGGTCCTATTCAGAGCCAGGAGTTGATGGTCCTATTGGATCCCTTCCAACTCAGCTTGTTCTGTCAGTCTGTGATTATTGTGAATTATGTTACACTAAATAATTTTAACATTAATAATTAGGTTAAATTTGTCATAAGTTAAAATTGAATCTTAAAATTATGTTTATTTTATTATTACAAATAAAGAATTATTGGTTTTATACAGACTAGGAAGAATAAATATAAATTTCAGTGGGTTTAACATGTTAGAGGTGCATCTTGGCTTTTAAGGAGATACACTGAACCTCTAGATACATGAAACCTTAATCCCTGCTTGTTTAAACTGATTTAATATAACAAATCAATAATTTATTTTCGGAAGACAAGTATTAGTGCCTGCAGATTCTCTATTTCTCTTACATATGTTTGCATACATGGCCATAGAATAAGTCTCCAGCATTGTTCCATTTTTTTTACATATGCTTGTATTCCTTCTCTTTCACATGCACATGCAGAAGCATTTAACCTCTGTGTGTACAGGTTTACATCTCAGAAAAAGCCCTTCCTTAATTTCTGTGTTATGCAGCAGTGATGTGGTCTTCTCCAGTCCATCACTTTGATGTTAGCATCCTCACTCCTCAATTTTCAGAGTTGAAGCTATTTTTAGGATCTATTTTAGGATATCTATGAAAACTGCCTCTCCACCTACAAGTTCACCAAACTTCTGATTTTAAAGACTGCAGGTGCAAATCTTGAACCATCCCTTGTTACGTTGTCAAAACTCACCAGCTGAAAGTCAGTGAGGGGTGACAAACAGAAATGAAGACACTGAGAGAGTTTAAGACCAACACATCTTTCCTCCAGAAATGCCTGAAGGCTTCTTGACATTTTGAGATGCCATAAATATTGATGGAAAATAGAGAATAATGTCCACCCAGCCAGAAATGCTATTAGCTGCAGCAGAGGAATTGTTTCCCAACCCTGTTCATACCTACAAATACCACACCTGTCACACTGCTGAGTGGGATACTGGGAGAATACTTGTTCAATTTATATCCCTGGCAGCTTGGAAACTTGAAGAAACCAGCTTGAGTATTAAAAACTGTGGACAATAAAAGATCTAGAGGGACAGTACAGTCACATGTACTTAGGCAGAGGTCTGATATTAAACATACATTTCATGCCCATGCCATTGCAGAATTTTAATCAAGAAGTATAGCATCACTTCATGCTCACATCGGTGTATCAATGTGAATTTTAAATAATACTACTCATTTCTGTGTGTCCTAAGAAGGATTTTTCTCTTCTTTCTCTTCTAATACATGCCACAGAACAAGCATGACAATAAGTTACTAGTAATGCCCATTAGACAGAAGGAGTTTTTGAGGATGGAACATGAGGTGACATGAAAGGGGAAGAGGCACAGGGAATGTGATCTCCTTTCTCTACTAGAGAAACCCACTGTGCCAATGGCCAGGCTCCATTTTCCTGAGCATAACTCTGGAGCTGGCATGACATTACCTACTTACATTTCAATGTGGACTCAATGTGTACAAATGTGGACTCAGGAAAAAGTTTTGTCCTCTTACAATCACGATGCCATGATTTTGATTCTGCCAGTCAAGGTGGCTTTGGACCAGGTTTGAAGCCAATCCATTGTATGTGAGATTTGGCTACAAAGAAATATGTGAATTTGAGATATTTTTTGAAAGGATGTACAGTATATTAATTATTAGGAGACTTGTGCTTACATAAAAATGCAGTGATGTTTTTAGTGTAGAGTTATCAAAATCTAAGTTAAAATAATTACCTAATTTTCAGTCTGAAAATGAGAAGGAAAAAAAGGAAATATGGTTTCGTATATGTTCAAAATTGGGTTTTAATCATTTAAACTGGTGAAAACCCCTATGTCCACACCTTTAAATTGGTTTACATCTGTCTTGTATTAATTTAACTTCATTTGGTTTTCACCAAATCAATGCAAATGTGTAATTAGTCTAATGGCTCTGTTTTTCTAGAACAATAATATTTCATGCTCAACAATGAGAACCTGTTTTCATTTCCTACAGATTTGGAAGGAGGCATTGAACTGCTTTTATTCAACCACTTTTACACAGCTGTTTTTACTCTCTTGCTGTTCTTTCCTCTGACTATGTAAAGGATGATTTTCTGCATTAAGTGAGAGAACATGAGGGCAGGTGCAAAGTAACACAGAAAAGGAAACTTTTCTGGTTTTTTATAGGCTCATATAGAAGAATGCTCAAATACAGGGCTGGTCACTCACACAAACAACTAGGTATTTTTCAAGTGTTCATTTGTCCATCTAATCTTCAATATTTGTCACTTGTCCAAAAATCACATGTTGCCCTTTCCCAGGTATTTGTTCCCTTCATTAGTTGATAACGGGCTTAGCTAATTTTTTTTCTGCCAATTAAACATTTGTTTCTTTAGAATAAAGTCATTACTTGCTTTTTTGTCCAGACTGATAAAAACCACAACTGCTTTTAGATCCTTCCAGGAGAGCTGTGGGATGGTCATTTTAGTGTCCTGTTTTTGTTCTCCTAAGATACGGATTTAGGATCATGTTTATTTGCTGAGAAATGCTGAAAAGTATTGTAGGCTTGGTGGAAATTTCCAAGAGCCACAAATGCCTACTGAAGACAGCCATGAGCACAGCTGGCAGTATCAGTACTTCACAGGATCTAGCATTGGCCTTTACTGGGGGTTGTTAAAAAACCAAAATGATCTCTTGTGTAAAAGTAACAAATTACACACAATAAACCTCTGAGTGAATGACTGAATTTCCTTTTAAGTTTGTTTTCTGTAGCACTCTGATCCTTTACAGGAGGACACGAAGAATGCAGGAAATAAGTTTTAGGACATTGTTTATGTAAAGGGTTAGATGTCAAGAGTGCAGGGGCTGAAGACGTAGAGTTCCTCGCCAGGCCTTATGAACATTTTAAAGTTACAAAATCATCAAAGCAATTTTCAGCTTAGCAAATGCAGTAATTTTGTGAAATCCTTTTCCATAAGTCACGTTAAAGATATTTTCAATGGCAATTCAATATAATATGATATACTTTTCCAACCAGGCATATCTGTAGTATGAAACACCAAAGAAAACTGTGAAAGATGCTTTCATTAAATCAGTCTGGAAATATAAGTAACTGGGCTAGTAGTCAGTTGGCATTGACATGGGAGAAATTAGGACGCTAAAAGATAATCTGAAGTTCCCAATAAATTGCATACTGCAAACACTGATGAAAGCCATTGTTTCAAAAGACTGGCAAATAAGTTAGCATTTAGTGGCCAATATTGGCCCTATCCATCTTGGCTATAAGTTTATGCAAATTAATGTGTTGTCCTGAACTGCCTGTGTTGTTGAAACTGGGAAAGTTAGGAAACAAAATACTGTTTCCACTCTGGAAAACACAATTAAGTTTCAACTGGGAGTAGGTGCTGAGTCAGGAAAATGTTGAATAATGTCTGATATCAGTTTTCCGAAGTGATTTTATTATATAACCATCTTAAAAATTGTTTTCCCTTGTATTATTTCCCTGTTTAATAACAGACCTATTAGATAACTTGTTGTAGCATATTTAAAAAATGGAAAGGAATAAACAAAGAGAACAATAGACAATTGACTGTGGGTAAGAATGATTCAGACTTTCTCTGAATTGCAAGAACTGCATATCTAATTGTGCTTATCCACCTCATGTAAAACAAACATATTTAATTGCATATGTATTGTTTCTCAAAATGTATCTTTTATGTATGCATTCTCATTTTCTGGAATGAAAACCATTTTGCTTTAACTCCAAGTCTTTAGACAAGGTTTAGTCATCATGGATGGCCCACTTCAGGCTGTGTAAAGTCTTGTGTGCTGTATGTTACAAGGCTACGATTTTTGTCTTGGAGTCCCTATGACTAAAAAGCTCTAATAAACTCTTTCAGTTTTTGTCATCAGAGAATTTGTCACTTTTCTAAGTGAAATTATAACCATGGGAATACCCAGAAAATGCTTTTGCTTCTACTTACAGACTCAAGCTACTTGTATGTCATTGCAGAGCAAGTTAACAGTAAGCAATAAAGCACTGAAAGATTTATATAATATGTGAGAACTATTTTTTTGAGTAGCATAGTTCACACCAGTATTAACAGTTTAGGATAATGTGGTGTTATCTTGTATGTGGGTGTTTTTCTAGGGGTTGAAGTCTTTCAATAGGATGAAATTCATGGTCTCAGCAACCGAGGTTTTGTCTACCTCTGAACCAACCCCTCAGTAAGTTTCTGTTGTGCCATGGTTACTACAGCGTAAGAAGCATTCCATGCTTGGGCAGGTCTTCACCAACAGCACCTCTTTCATGGACAATGTAAATTTACTACGGGCAATGCAAAAAAGTCCTAGGAACTTCAGGCCAGCTGTCATCAGCTTCTCTGCCTTTTTAATTTCTGGCCCTGTCTTGCTCATAGAACCGTAGGTTGGAAAAGACTTTTAAGAGCATCAAATCCAACCCTAGTCTTCTCCTGGCTTCCCAATTATCCCTGTCTGATGTGTGTCACAAGTCTTTCCTCATGTGTGCTGATTCACTGCTTGAAATGGCAGAATAGAGATGTTTTTCACTACCCATGTTGGCCCTGTCTCCTTCCTCTCTGCTGCAAGACACTGCTCCCAGCTCAGACAGACACTGAAGAGGAATGAGGGAATCTTCTGGTCTCTCTAGGTTGTTCATCCCTGGAAACATTTGATGCAGTGTTATTGGTAATCTTCAAAAGTTGCATTGCTTTCCCCTAAAAATCTTAGAACTGAATGAGTGGTTAATATTGGAATACCATGCAGGAGAATAATAAAAAACTTCTTATTCTCACAGTACTGCAAGGATTGATTTGAATTCAGTGAAAAAGTATTCAATATAAAAGGTAAACTATTTTTATTAATTTAAAGTCGCTTAAATGGTTTTGTTTCTACTCGTTCTTCTCTGCTTTGTGTTTCTATCATCTACAACACGCAGAACACTGAAATCAGGAAACCTAATTTTCACAATGATCTAACTGCAGCAAAATCTCCCAAGAAAACCCAACATCTAGGTAAGAGAGGTTTATGAGTAAACATGAAATGATTTGGGTGATTCCTTGAATCACATCACCACCACATCATCAGAGGCTTGCTTGTCACCTAGTGTCAGCATTTGACTTAATTTTGTTTCATCTAACTTCTGCTAATATTCCACTTCCTTAAGGTATGGGAATCAGGCCTTTGCTGATATGTGATATAAAAACAGATTAAAAATATTTTTCTTCCACAATTAGAAGGGTCTTGTCAGGGTTTCCATTATCATTCATAACTTATGATTTTCAAGGTCAATATTTAAATAGTTGTAAATCTCATCTTGCTGAAATGAAGCATCTCAGATTTGGATCGATTCTATTCCATCCTATTCTATTCCTTTTGGGGTTTGTTTATTTGTTTTTGTTTTTGGTTTGGTTTGGTTTTGTTTTCAATGATAAGGCATGTATCAGTAGGTCAGGAGGCCAGCTTCTCAGGAAGGAGCTGCCTGGAATTGCTTCACTGTTCAAGAAAGGAAGAATAAAATTATTAAAATGTTGTTATTCTTGAGCGTGATAGATGTATCTGGGCTTTTGAGCAGAATGATGTGACAGTAGTCTTGAAAACTCATCCTCTTCTGTAATAATCATCTTTGGTTTAGAGTCCATGATGAAAATCCTCTTCACCTGAATTCAAGTCCTATTTGTGTTCTCTGCCGGCCTCCTGCCTTTCCCATTATTCTCACCCTTCCCATTCAACCAATTGCCTGTTATTGAGATTTGGAGCATCATTGGTCCTGGAAAATGCAACTTCCAAACAAAGGAATGTTCCTCTGTCACCAGGGCTATCACTCGTTTGCAATACTTGTTTGGAGGACATATTCAGCTGATCTTCCTTCCTTCCTTCCTTCCTTCTGAACTTCCTTTCTTCCTTCTGAATTTCCTTCTGAACTTCCTTCCTTCCTAACTTCCTTCCTTCTGAACTTCCTTCCCAAATTCCTATTCCTGCATTGCTCCTTCCAGCCCCCAGCAAGCAGCATGCTTTCTGCAGTGCCAGTTCTACATGGCCTCCTGACAGTGGGACAGAGAGACAGTGTCTCTAAAAATTAAACCATCTAAGGATGGTTTTAGTACTCAGTCCCTTTTAGTGCTCAGTCCACACATTTTCTTTTATGATTTTTCACTGTGAAGAGTTTGCAACTACTTTCTTCCATCTTTCTGCTCTTTTGCTTTGCTGTAGCAAGATTTGGAGTAGGAATTCCAAACAGCCTTCATCAGTACACCTCAAGAACCTTTTTATGACCCTCATATAGCACTTTACAAGACTGTTTAATTTTCTATTTAAAACAAATTAACTGTTGTATGCTGTAATCAGGACACAAAGGATCCCAGATCTTGTCTGGAAGTATGTGGAGGTTACTGGGAGGTTGTCCAGATTGATGGTTGCACTGAGTGTGTGACCTTAGAATGAACCTTGACTAAGCTTTGCTCTTTGTGCATTTGGCAGTCTGTATGTGGGAAGCATCAACTGTCTACATTCAACTTATTAAATGTAAGACATATGCTTTCCAGAAATTTGGATCTTCTTTGTATTTACAGAATAAAATCTTCAACCATATTTATATCAGTTATATCAATTATTCCACAACTATTTCCTTTGTGCTTTAGGATGCATTTATTTCTTTAGAAAAATATGTTAATCGGCTCATGCTTCCCCACCATTTTCTCTTCTAGATTGTATACCCTCATCATTATCACTCTGACAGGGGTGATGAGCAATAACTGTGTCTTGGACGGTAAATCCATGACAGTTTTGCAAGGCTGCTTTATACTTAAGCTCCATTTAAGTCCTGGCTCTCTCAGGAGACAATTTTTTTTTGATTCTGTACATGTATTGCAGACATTTATATGTGTGTTTACATACACACATACATACATACATACATACATTAGGGGAAACATCAAGAGAGAGAGCATTTTCAGATCATGGGGTACACACTTTCACAGAAAGCACACAGGCTCACAACAGATAATAGCACAGACAGCAGAAAATTCTTGTCATTAAGAGGAAATATACAGATCAGAGTGAGCACTTGTTATGCCAGAACAATTTCTTTTACTAAAAAGTGCCTAAAAATCCCTGCCTTGTTATTATCTATAAGAGAACATGATATAAAAATGGCTAAATCATGTTAATTCATCCAAAGAACCCTCATCAGAAACATTTTCATCCAAATATGTTTCAGTAAAGCCCAGCCTCCCATCCAAACCAGAATCTTCCATCTGCTGTCAATAGCCAGTTGTCTACCAAGGCACCTTCCACTGAAAACTAAATACAACAAACAAATCATGTTCCTGGAAAGAAAAAGACTTGTGTGTGGTAGGTTAGGTTCTGCTGTTAAGTTTTTCAAGGGTGCTTTTAAAAAAATATTATTTTTTTACTAGTTTCCTATTAAAGTAAATAACAGGATTTTGCCATCCTAGTCCTGAATCAAGCAAACACTTTCAGTTTGCATAAAGCTATTAATATAAGTCTATTTAAGAACTTAGCATGAATAAAATTAAAAGAAAAATTTAATAGTATTTATGAGATTTTTAAGAATTATTTTGCATAGATATTTGCAATACAAAATGCTTACCTGTACATCCACAAAGAAGTAAAAATCAATTTTAATTCTGCTTCCAAAACTAGAAAGTTTTGCAGCTGCAATAAAGTTTTAACTAAAGATCAAGTAGCTGAACTAGATCTCTGAAGAAGCATTTTTTTATCAATATTCAGGCTAATAAAACAGAGAAATAGATAATTGAACACATGTAAGCAATAAATAGCTGTAATGACAGAGACAGGGATGCGACATTAACACACTCGAGTTCTTGCTGGGACCAAACCTCTTATTCTTAGGCAGATCTTTTTGTATGGTTTTCAAATTTCTTGCACTTGCAGACATGATTGGTCAAGGTCTTAACTTTACCTAGCTCACAGGCCAACGATATGGGTGTATCTGGGCTTCAGAAGGGCTGGCTGAGGTCCTCTGTTTGGGTTTGAATTTGACCTATTGTTATCGTGTCCGGGGACTTGTTTACTTTGAGCTAGGGTGGTCAAGCTGGTGTCTGTTAAGCCAAATTATCTGTCCAGCTGTAGGCCAGCTATATCTGACACAGAGATGGACTTCCTTGTGAGTCCCTTCCAACTCAAGGTATTCTATGATTCTGTGATTCTATGTCAAGCAACCAGCGACACCTCTGATATTTTTCACAGTAAATGAAGAATGTGCAATCGCTTTGCTTTAGCCACACAGTCTTTGAGGAATCGAATTTATTTCCTCTGAAAGAATTGATACATCTTGCTTAAGGGTTGTCTCTATCAATTGAAGTCTATTTTTCACTTCACTTTCAATACCTGAGTTGTAGAGTTATTTCAGTTCAGTATTGCACACTCACTCCTGAACTATGGTTCTTTTCCTTCTCACAAAACACTTCCCTTAAAAGTCCTGCCTCTATTTTCCACTTTTCAGCTGCTTTTCAAAACCTTCTTGTGCTAAAACTTTTAACCAATGTTAGAAACATTTATTTCCATCTCATTTTTTCTAGACAGGGAAGTGTTCAGATGAAATCCAACTCAATAATGACCTTTGATACTTATTAATAAAAGGTGAAATTTGCTTGTCCTTTTAAAATTCTTTTGATGCAGCAGCAAGATTCTCTCTGAATAGATCTATAAGTTTACTGTCACAGTATGCATTAAAAAGGAGCACTCCCATTGGCACATTGAGCCTGTAGGAACTCCTGCTTGAAGTTCTTCTTAGAGGTTCACCAAAACTTCCTGGGGGGGATCCCTGTTTGAGCCCTCTCGAATCAAAAGGTGACTACTCTTGGACATTAATGGGTTTGTAACTTTTCACATGCTGTAAGTGTACTTGTTTGTGCAAGCTGGAGGAGGATTTCTCCTCTGAAGATACTCAAACCCTCCTTTTGCAAGGAGAGAGGGCTGATTTCATAGCCTGTTCAGATGTGCTGCATTTAGGGAAGAGTCCTGCTCACATGTCCTCCTTTATCTAGCAGGTTTTTGGTTGGTTTTATTTTGTTTTTTTTCATTTCTGCAAGAGATCTGTCTTAGTTATTAAGCTGTAGGCATGAGGGGAGCTCGGTATTTGAACATTAATACTTTGACTTTCTGGCACTTAATTCCTCAGAGTTTTCACAGGACTGTAATGTTTGTATCTGAGAGACCTGATGCTGCAGTCCTTTGAATTAGCACCAACACCTGTCCCTTGCCTACTGAAAATTGCTTGAGTGCAAGAGCTTCTCATGGTCCTTCCTATGGTACGTTATTGAGTCTGAAAAAATTTAAAATGTATTCCCTAATTACAGTCTGATCCAAACCCAGAGAAGTGAGCCAATGTGTTCTCACATGGGCTTAAAAAGACTACCAGACCAGGCTGCAAGTTTCTCCTGGACAGTTTATAAATAATCCCTTTCTGCCTGCTTGTCTCCCCACTTGAGCTTTAAACTGTCTTTATGGAAAATTCTAACTTGACTTAAAAAATGGTTTATGCAGTCTACCAGATTAATATCTAAATGCTGTGTCAAACTGGCCTCCTTCCTGCCTGTATCCCAGACACTGGGACTTGGATGTAGAATCATTATATTATCTAGAAATGATCATCAGAGAATGAGGAAACTTGCTACTGATAGGATGACAATTCCTTCTGGATATCTTACTTTTTCAGTGGAGATGATAATTATCATCAAAATTTTAGATACATAGGGCAATAGCATCACACAACTTATAGTTTCATTTTCCAAGGTTAAGCTTCCTCTTAAACAAAAGGTGCCCATGATTCTGGTGGGACATACTCTTCTCCATATAACTCCAGAAAAAAAGTATTAAAGTATTTTATTTTAAAAATTAATTTGTCTACAATATAGTTACAGATAGAAGAAGAGTAGAAAGATTATGCATTCTTATATGAGAATAATACCCATGCTTTAAAAATCATTGTATTATACTATTGTGATGTACATAGACTGGAGGTTTTGCATAAATGAGGGATAATTTCTCTACATATGCTTGAAGTGTAGGAAAAAGGATGGGTTTTATTTGCTAAGGCAACTTATTAATTGATCCATACCAACTCAGATTGATCCATACCAACAGAATGTGAAGTCTGTCTTTACTCATGATATAAATTAGAGAATATAATTGTATGTTTTCTACATCCAGATGAGAAATTTGTAACTGGAAGAAAACTTGACTCTTGGAACAAATTTCAGCTTTCACCTGGAGACCTGAAGAAAACTGCTCCTCATGAGGCATCTCACTTGCTGCTTTCCTTACAACATCTTTATTGTGATTTCTTTTCTTTTTATACTGATATTCTAAAAAAAAGCCCTGCAAGCAGCTATAGTGTTGAGAATACATAAACACAAAACATATAATCTGTATGTATCTGGAATATTGTATTGCTATGCTTTGAAAGTATGTCTGTATTACAAAACTGGAAGTTTTAATGGAAAAACACACTTTGAAAGTTGCCTGTGAATGCACACTGAATAAATCTTTGAATTGTGATGGTTTTACTGCCTGAGCGTTCAGGATAATAGCAAGAAACCTAGCTTTACCTTATTTTCTTTGAAGTGGCGTTCAGTGATGTTAGAATATACGGGTTTTTTGCAGTAAAACCCATACAAGCCCCTTGACTTGTGCCTCTCAAACATTTTCCATCTGATATGACCACTCCAAAATATCTCATTATTTTAGTCCTGAAGGAGGTACTTGAAAGGTTTCTTGGTGTTATGGTTTTAAATTT
>VWYP01009084.1:9934-23084 GCA_013400435.1 Pycnonotus jocosus
GTTTGTTGTTTGGTTTGGTTTTTTGTTTGTTTGTTTTTTTTCTTGAGCCCCTGCGCAGATCGGTTTCAGCCTCCAATTTGCAGGCTGTTCACACTTGTAAAGGATCTTCCTTCCCGGGGCAGCGCTGGATTCCTGATGCCTTGTGACTGTCCCCGCGGGAATTGTCGCACCGCGCTCCGGAGCTGGGAAAGCCGCAGGGATGCGATCCGCGCCAGGCGGCGGCAGAGCCGGAGATCCCTCTTTAAACCCTGCCTCAAGCTGCTTCCCTCTCAAATCAGATCCGCTCTTCCCCTCTTTTTCCTCTTTAACCACTTCCATTTGGTTCCCTGCCCGGCTGGTGGGAAATGGGGATGTTTGGGGGATCAGCGGTTTGAAACTTGGGCAGAGAGGGAGTTCAGGAATGCTCTGAGCAGCGCAGGCAGCAGCTGAGCAAACCCAATTCCCTAATCCACAAGCCCTGGGATCCAAATCCTGACCTCTTTCCACACGGGTCGGGCTGCTCTGCTTCCCGGGCACTGCCACTTCTCTTAACTCCAGCTCTTTAACGTGAGGATTTTAGCACAAAATGGGCCGAACCTTCCTCTCCGTGCGATCATCTCACAGCAGCAGCCCGGATGAATCAGGAGCCTGGTTTTTACAGGACTAAAGATGGAGGGAATAAACTCAGTCCTCAGACACTTCTGAATATCTCTGTGTCCACCTAAAGCCTTCAGGAATGCCGGCCCGAGGTTTTCCATCCTTGTGCAGAAGAAGGTGTGGGAGGGGAGAGTTTGTGAGCGCTGGGACGATTCCAGCAACGCTAATTTAATGAACGTTCAGGTTAATGACTCTGAGGAATGAAGAACTATTAAATACTGCTTTTTCAGGCTCCTGTTCCCTGGTGCTGAGACACTCCTGGTCAGCAGCACACACCAGATACCTGCTCCTGCTTTTCCCTCAGAGTGCTAAATGGTGGGATTGGAAAAACCAAACTAAAACCAGCAGCTTTGCTTCTGTTTCATGTTTCTTGTCATCTCGAAGATGAGTGAAAAGCAAGCGCGACAAATCAGATCTGGTGCTGGATTCCTGCCTTAAACATGTTAATCCTCCCATTAGGAGAGGTGAAAGCAATGATACATTCACTGATAAATAGCTGTGGGTTGTATAAAATCTGTCACTGCCTAACAAGGTGCTTTGTTCACTGAAGCTGACCAAAAATTTCATCTTTTTCACTGCAGCCAAAACCCTTTATTAAAAAAAAAAAATAATAATAATTCTTTTTTTTTTTTGAGCATCAGGAACCTCTCTGCTGCCTTTAGCAGGCTTTGGATCAAAAGTGTAATCTCTCTTTTACATTTGTATTCGTGTCTGCAGCTCAGTCATTGATCAGAACAAACACGTTAAGCCACATAAATCTTCCGAGGTGGGAGAAGCTCTGGGGGTGGGAGAACAACTCATCTGATCCTCATTAGGTGGATGCACAATCCCTGCAAGTCATTGCTGCTTTCATTTTCATGTTGGTGAGCTCTGTGCAAATTGGGGAAAATCAGCACGGGAATAACAAACGCTGGGAATAACAACAGTGCCCAACAGAGCTGCCCTGGCTGCTGGAGGCAAAGGCTTTGGCAAACATCATTTGCCCAGTTGCTTCCAGCTGTGTTTAAAGCAGAAGGAAGGAGGTTGTGGCCACGTTAATGTGCAGGTATCAGAAATTCACCAGGTAATACAGGACAGCTCCTGTCAGACAAGCCCTTTGAGAACCTTCAGCTCCTCTGCCCCTCCGTGCCCTGGCTGGAAAAGGGGAGAAGATGACCCAAATTCACCCCCTGTGATGTCAGCAGGGCCATTAGTGACTGCCCAGACAGTGCAGATGCTCCTGGCCAAAGCCCTGTGGCCCAGACTCCTGTCTCTGGCTGTCACCTGCAGGGAGGACAACGAGGAACAGGACAAGGGTTTACAGAGTTGTATTTGCATCCCAGTGGTTAATGGCCTCAGGGAGATCTTCATCCAGGAAATTGCCTAATTGCTTTTTGTATCCATTTATCCCTTAGGATAAATACCCACAACATCCTGGTCGGCCACTCCCGTGGTTTAATTATCTGATGGAAGAAAAAACACTTCCTTCTCTTTCTTTGAGATCTGCTGCCCGGTGAGGCCGTCTGACACCTCTCCTTCACGTGCTTGGAGCAGCAGTGACACGAGGACGGCTCTTGACTGCTCTCCATGCCAGTCACAAGGCTGGAAATGTGTCACAACCCCATCAGACATTTCTCCTACGAGCCTCAGAGCCTTGCTCTGCTATTCCCTGAGCTGCCAGGAGTTCTTCCATGCCCTTGTTCATCCTTCCTGCTCCCCTTCCCTCCTTTTTCTAAAATTTCCACTCCTTTCCCAGATGGAATGCACGGGAATCACGCACAGGGAGGCTCCCAGGGGTTGTGCCCTGGCACAGCACGTTTGCTTTGCCACTTATTCCTGTCCTAATAATTCCTGATGCTCTCATTGCCCTTTTGACCTCCCCAGAGCCTCAAGCTGATGTTTTTGAAGGACTGCCCACGGTTCTTCTGACATGGTAATGGCGAAATTAGAGCCTATTAAGGCCGGTGTGCAGCTGGAATTGCTTCTCCGTATATCCATTACTTTTTCTTTATCAATAATGAGCTGCAGCTGCTGTTTTAAGCCCCAGTCACTCAGAATGGGACCTGCTGCACCTCTGCAAAGCCACCTTTCACTTTGACCACTTTGAACAACGCTGTGGCATTGGCCAACTCGGTCATCTTGGCATTTTTCCTCCTGGAACACCAAAATTCCTTGCATGGATGCCAACAAAACTTTCCCTGTAAGTTCTTTCTCTGTTCAAATCTCTCCCACTTCATGACAGCCCAGCTCCTCCATGATCCCCTGGTGAGGAATCTCCTTGCGAGGGTTTTGGGAACTTCAGAACACGTCAGATGGTTGAACCACCCTCTCCCACAGGGTTGGCAACTCCTTTAAAGAATTGGGACGTGCCTGTGAGTCACAGCTTCCCCTCAAAGCTGTCACTGAATGAGAAGCAGCTCCTCTGAGTCATCACAGCCATTCCCTGCTCCCAGGGCAAGCTGGGATTTTGTGTTCTGCTGGATCCAGGGGTGTTCTGCTCCCCACCAGGCACACAAAGCCATGCTGGGCTCCCAAGCAGCTTCAGTTCGAGGGAGTAAAATCTTTCTTGCAGAGGAAGAAAGCAGAAGAGACACCCGACATCATCCTCATCATCATCCCAGGGTTTTGCATCAGGAATTAATTTTTCACAGATTAAAGAATGAAGCCATCAGAGCCTGGATGTGCTCACTTGTCTGCCCACACCATAAAATGATAAAGTGATGGAAGCCCTAAAAACTCACGGGCCACGGGGAAAGCGTTCAGATTCTGGTGAGCTGCACACCAAAGGACCCCTCAGAAGGAAACTGAAGGAGCTGCAAATGCACTTCTCCACTTCTCCACTGCCTTGTTCTGGGCCTTCCCAGGGCACCTTCCTGCTCAAAGCAATCTGTCCCTTGGGGAAAAGAACCACCTCATGGTGGTAGCAATGGTTCAGGGATGGGAAATCCGTGACAAGGATGGGGAGTGGATCTCTCTGTTCAATAGGAAAAGAGGAAACAGCCTCAAATTGCACCACAGGAGGTTTACATGGAATATTAGGAAAAACGTCTTCACTGAAAGGGTTGTCCAGCCCTGGCACAGCTGCCCAGGGCTGGTGGAGTCACCAAGCCCGGAAACATTCAGAAAACAGGTGGATGTGGCACCTGGGGACATGGTTTCGTGGTGGCCTTGGCAGTGCTGGGGGAATGGTTGGAGTTGATGATCTCAGAGGCTCTATTATTAATAAGATTATTAATAACTCTATTATTATTAAGATACATTAATAAAGTACTTTTACACAGTAAAACACTGTGTAAAAGTAAAATAAGAGCCTGTAATGATTTTGGACTGAAATGTGGAGAGTTTTGGCTCCTGGCCCCAGGGAACATCTGGCTGATGGGCAGAAGTTCCTCAGAGCTGCTGTGGATGCTCCCTAATCCTACAGACTGCAGCCAGACCATCATTTAACCACCTCTGTTCAGCTATTTTGAGCAGCTTCAGGGACTGACCACTCTGTCCTGGTTTGTGCTCTTCTGCTTGAATCCATGACAATTAATGATAAAAAACACATTCTTTCATTTGCAGACCTTTTTCCTTTAAAAGAATCTATTTCACCAGTCTTTCTTGGCAGTTTTGGGGCCACATTTGGACCAGCAAAAGGATGCCAGACCTTGTGAAAGGATGCCAGAGCTTTTCCAGTGCAAGTGTGAGGCTCCCATTGCAGTCACTGGGGCACAGTTTGAGGAGGGAGCACTGGGATAACCAGGGAATATTCTGGGATATCCAACAGAGAATTAAATGTAGGCAACTCTCCTGCCTTGGAGCCAAGTGCCTCCCTGTGAGCTAAACCCCTTCAGCTGCATTTTCCTTTCATGGGGAGCAATTAACACACACACAGGGCTTGATGTCATTTTAACACAGATGGCTTAAAACAATCTCAGTGGCTCCCATCACCAGGGCTTTTTTCTCCCTATTGGTGGAAAGATGGTTCTGTAGATGCTGTAGATGGTTATAAAAAAGGCATTTGTGAAATGCCTGGAAAACCCCACCCAGGTTTGCACAAAAACTGCTGCTTTTTGCTCCAGCTCTGTGGGGTGAAAGCCCTGAGCACCCCAGAGGCTGTAAAGGGCATTTTCAGAGATGGGACAAGGGGGAATTACTTTAACCTGAAAGAAAGCAAGGTTAGATGGGATATTGGGAAGAAATTCCTGGCTGTGAGGGTGGGGAGGCCCTGGCACAGGGTGCCCAGAGAAGCTGTGGCTGCCCCTGGATCCCTGGAAGTTGAGGCTGGATGGGGCTTGGAGCACCCTGGGCTGGTGGAAGGTTGGAGCCAGATGAGCTTTGAGGTCCCTTCAAACCCCAACCACTGGGTGATTCACAGCCAAAATCCCCTCCTGCTGCAGGCTGTAGGAGGGGGTGGATACCTGCAGCCCAGAGCTCACCTGAGCTGGAACCACCCCACTGCTCTTGGGGGTCACACAACGATTCCTTCGCCTGGCATCAGAGCAGGGCCTGGCCCCCCTTCATGGGCTGCTGAACTGTGGGTGACCCGTGACTCCAGCTGAACACATTCTGCCCTAATCACCACAGCAGAGCTCCCCCCACAGCCCCTCTGAAGGATAATTGGGCCATTTACTGAATTTTGCCTGGGCAGGGAAGGCACTGAAGGAGACATTTGCTTTGTGAGCCCCTTATACTCTAATTATTGTTCAAGTTACCATTGCATCAGAGCCCAACAAAAGATGCTTAAGAAAGCAAGGAATGAGGCATCAATTGTGGTTCATGGGGTCATGGAAGAAATGTAGCACACACAAAAAAAAAATAATGCACAGGCCATCTCCAGTGTCTGTTCTTTAGCACTTGTACCCCCTGAACATCCATTAATGTTAATGTTTATGACTAAATAGAACTATAAGTCAATTACAGCTCCTGGTAGTGTTAATTCCCAGCCAATCCATATATTTGTCTGCAGATCTGTCAGGGAATTGGGATAGAATAGATTTTTCTTTTTTTTAAGGGAATGGATTATATATATATTTTTAAAGTACAAATACTTGGGAGCTCTCCTATTCAATCTCCTTGAGTTATTAGAGGAACATGGTCAGTGATCCACAAATTAGGCTGGTCTGGTATGAGGGGAGCAGGTGAAATGTCTGAGCCTTTTTATTTGTGGCTTTTCTATTCATGGGGTGGCCTCAAGCTGCACCAGGGGAGGTTCAGGTTGGACATCAGAAGGAATTTCTTCCACAATCCCAGGTTGCTCCAAGCCCTGTCCATCCTGGCCTTGGACACTTCTAGGGATCCAGGCCAGCCGCAGCTTCACCTGTGCTGGGGCTCCCCACCCTCACAGGGAAGAATTCCTTCCTAATATCCCATCTAAATCTCTCTTATCCTGGTTTAAAACCATTCCCTGTGTCCTGTCACTGTCTCTCCTTGTGAAAAATTGTTCCCTCCATCACCATTCACAGATTTGGATCCAGATGTGGATCATAAGGAACTACAACCTCGAGTCCAGCAGCTTGCCTGCCTTAGCCTGGCTCTGGACATGAAAGCGTGTATCCTGATCCTCAGCAAATCCCAGGAAAGGTTAATGTCAGGCTTTTATCTCCTCTGTGTCCAGAGTTCCTTGGGCTACAGAGCAAACTCAGCATCTCCAGGGCTTGATCCTGACCAGGAATCTCTGCCTTGCCCGAGCTTCTCATCCTTCCTGGCCTCTCCACAGGGACTCTGGGTGGCTCCTGATCCATGCAAGAGCTGGAGCCTGGAAGTCCCCCAGGAGAACTGCAGCTGGATGGAACAGACCAACACCATGCCCAGGGCTACTCTGTCTCCTCCACAGAGATGAGGATGTGAAGGATTTGGGCATTTTGAGGTCTGGCCTCACTCTCATCTGACACAAACCCTGAGATCCTTACGGGCAGTGGGAGCTTGAGAGGCTGCAGTGTCCACAGTGGAGATGGATTGTCCAGTTCTGGGCCCCTCACTGCCAGAGGGACACTGAGGGGCTGCAGAAGATCCAGGGAAGGGAATGGAGCGGGGGAAGGGGCTGGAGCACCAGGAGCAGCTGAGGGAGCTGGGAAAGGGGCTCAGCCTGGAGAAAAGGAGGCTCGGGGGGACCTTGTGGCTCTGCACAACTCCCTGACAGGAGGGGACAACCAGGACAGCTCAGACTCTGCTCCCAGGGAACGGGGACAAGATAAGGGAAAACAGCCTCAAGCTGTGCCAGGGGAGGTTTAGACTGGATATTGGAAAAAAAATTTCTTCCCTGCAAGGGTGGTCAGGCATTGGACCTGCCCAGGGAAGTTTGGAGTCCCCATCCCTGGAGGTGTCCAAGGAAGGTCTGGATGTGGCACTCAGTGCTCTGGGCTGGTGACAAGGCAGAGATTGGTCACAGGTTGGACTCCATGATCCTGGAGGGCTTTTCCAACCTAACCAAATTCTGGGATTCTGCCCAGTAGTCCCTGCAGCAGAAGAAGCATCAGGTTCAGCCCTGTCCTGTCCCAGGCATGACCATGCAGCCTCCTATGGACAAACCACCAGGATTCTGACCCAGCCTAGTGAGGCCAAAATGTGTCCCCCTGGCTTTAATCAGCATTTCTCAGAAATCCAGGAAACCATCCAGCAGCAAAACGCTTCATTTCCAGCAAACCAGCAAAAATCTGGTGGCAAGTCCTGTCACTTGTTTCATCCCTGAAATGTACAACTTCTGTCCTCACCTCTGGTTTTGTCCTGTTCACTTTTATTCCAGTTTTTCAAAGCATTCCTGCCTGGTCAAGATCCCACTAAAATCAGAGAGGCACTGAATTCTGAGTTTTATCACCCATGGGAAGGATGTGTGCTTCCACTGCTTGGAAATCTCACATTCCTATTTCATTCCTCAGACAACTCTGACATTATTGTGGCTCAAAACAGCTTCTTCATCACCTTTCTGAGTCCAGGAGATTCATTTTGCTGCGAACAAGTGCTCCTGCTATTTCAACAGCATCATTCACCTGCAGAACTTCAGGCTAGGCTGAGCTGGGCAGTGCATCCTTTAATCATGTTCATGTTATCCTGTGGCAGGTTTCTTTTCAAGAATTTTTGTTTTAATTTAATGGCAGTGAAAGCCATTCCTTGGATGGTTTCAGAGGCAGATGCTCTCTGCCTAATCAAAAAAAATCATTTTGCAAAGCAAACTTTCCCTCGGCATCCCACGGTCTTGGGGCCCCCTGCCTTTGCTTAAAGGTCAGAGGATCTCTCTCTGTCCTGGGTGCTGCTTTAGTTCCTCCAGTGAATAATTCCTATGGGATGGAGCTGTCCCTCCATGTGTCTTCCCATCCAGACCCCTCCAATCCCATGGAGATGTATAAAACACAGCTGGATGGGGCTTGGAGCAGCCTGGGATAGTGGAAGATGCCCCTGGCCATGGCAGAGGGTTGGAACTGGGTGAGATTTAAGGCTCAACCAACCCAAACCACTCTGTGATTCTCCAGAAAACCATTTTCCAGTGGAGGAGGGAAATCTCAGTCTGAAAGCAGAGCCTGCAGCAGAGCCCAGCCCTTGTCAGTCTCCCAGAGAGGGGTTGGAAGTGGGATGCTATCAAAGATGAAGCGATTTTTGGCTTCCAGACTTTGTTTGACACATGGGCAGAGATCCTGGGGGTGGAATGTGCTGTGAGGGCACAAGTTCTGAGTGAGCTTTGCCTCATTTGGGTGTTTGTGTCAGCTCCCTGATATCAAACACTGCTCAAACTGTAACTCAGCTTGAAAGGCCCCTCATTCTCTGTCACCAACACATGTCACAAGATGTGACTCATTCTGGCACCCACAGACCAACCAACCACATTGGGATCAGAGACAAGACCTCACCTGAGAAATGTTTCTAATGTTTAAATGAAACACCCTCAGATTAAACTTCCCTCCCAATTCTTTTGCCTTGATCCTCCTGGACAACCATCCCTGTCTCCTTTCAGGCTGTGACCTGGCCGTGAAGCAGACCAGGAATGCTGGTTCCTTTACCTGGCAGCCTCCTCCTCCTCCTCCTTGCTCTGCCTCAGCACACATCACGCTCCCCACGAGGTGTGGGATCTGCTCCAGGCATTTCTCCCTGCTGATCAGCTTCATCTGTGTTTTCTGCAGCACATGGGACGCTGCAGCAAATGAAAAGAGAAGGATCAGCAAAGCTGCAGAGCAGCTGGAAACTTCCCTGGGGAAAAATCTCAGCTGGATTCTTAAAGCATCTCAGGGCAATGGGGTCTCTGGGCAGAACTGTTTTGGGGTTTGGGGGTCACAAGGGCATGCAGGGGATCTCCAAGTGCTGGCCATGGTGAGTTTGTGCTCCTGAGTTTATCACAGAATCCCAGAATGGTTTGGGGGGGAAGAGACCTTAAAGTTCATCCAATTCCACCCCTCACAGGCAGGGACAATCTCCCACTGTCCCAGGGTGCTCCAAGCCCCATCCAGCCTGGCCTTGGACACTTCCAGGGATGCCAGACTACTGGGAAACCTCCAAAGGGATGGATTTTCCTGCTGCTGGTCTCAGTGATAACCTGAGATGAGCAGCCCTGCATATCTGGGGTTTCTCACTCATGTATTTTTTGGGAATTCAGTCTGGGGGGCTTTTAATGAGATCCAGTGTGAGCCCCTGCAGATCAAAGTCCACTGAGTTTTCCCCAGAATTTTAATCTTAGAATTATAGAACCATGGAATAATTTACATTGGAAACAATGAGATCATCCAGAGATCATCCAGTCCAACCATCTCCCAGCACTGCCAGGGCCACCTCTGATCTCAATGTCCCCAGGTGCCACATCCACATGGCTTTGAAATCCCTGCAGGGGTGGGAACTCCACCACTGCCCTGGGCAGCTGTTCCAATGTCCAACAGCTCTTCCAGAGAAGAATTTTTTTTCCCCAGCATCCAATCTAAACATTTTTCTCCCCGGGCAGGGCTGCAAGGCCGCGCCTCTCCCAGGGGAGCAGCTGCATCTTCACAAAGCAGCTCTCGGGATGGCAGCACACAAAGGAAATATCTGCTTTATTCTTCCCTTGGGATGGGAATACAGAAATCACAGCTGGCACCTGCAAGTGACAAAAAAGACTGAAAATGTGCTGGGCTACTTGGAAACCCCACTTATCTCACCCACGTTTCTCTCTAAAGCGAGCCTGAGTCTAAAGGATAAAACTGAGATCTTCAGATGGTTTGAAACTCACTCCTCTCATACTTCACTGTGCTAAACCCTCCAATAACCTCCAGGGAACTGTGACTCAGTGATGAGATTTGAAAGTGGAAAGTTGTTACTTCCCTTTTCCAGCTAAGATGGAAGTGCCCAAAGCTGAAAATGCTTTGGTGCAGGAACCTCCAGGAAGGTGAAGCCCTTCTGTTATGGAGAGAAGCTGGGAGAGCTGGCGGTGTTCACCTGGACAAGAGAAAGCTCTGGAAAGACTTTAGAGCATCTTGCAGAGCCTAAAGGGACTCCAGGAGAGCTGGAGAGGGACTGAGGACAAGGGATGGAGGGAGAGGACATAGGGAATGGCTTCCCACTTCCAGAGGGCAGGGATAGATGGGATACTGGGAAGGAATTTCTGGCTGTGGGGGTGGTGAGGGCCTGGCAGATGTTCCCCAGAGAAGCTGTGGCTGTCCCTGGATCTCTGGAAGTGTCCAAGGCCAGGTTGGAAAGGGCTTGGAGCACCCTGGGATAGTGGGAGGTTGTCCCTGCCCATGGCATGGAGTGGGACTGGGTGAGCTGTAAGGTCCCTCCAACTCCAACCATTCCCTGATCCTTTTGGCTTTGCTCCTATCACCCCATCACTCCCCCCTCTCACCACACTCAGCTTCTGCTGGATTTCTTCCAAAGCCTCTACCAGCCAGAGGGTGAGGGGTGCCAGGGCTGAGCACAGCAACACCAATTTTTGGAAGCGGAATCCGTGTCAGCTGAGCCCATACAGCAGCACAAGGCTGATCCCTGGAGCTGCTCCGTGGATTTTGCACAGAGGAGCTCAGGATAAATCCTGCAGAGGGACCCTGCAGCAGCCCCTCTGTTCTAGGAACACGTAACCTTGGTGAAATGGGAGAGTTTCACAACCCTAAGAGTGTTGTGTGTTACTGCTGAGGGAGGAAAATGAAGCCTAAGAAGGAAAATGCAGAGTTTCATGGAAAAAACAGCAACACTTTGGAGCAGAATAGCAAGAATTCAGTGGGATATTCACTTACTATATCCTGGGAAGGATCCCTGCCCTCCCAGTCCTGATTAATTCTTTCCAATGATGAAACAGCTCATTGGCTATTTAGTGACATTTGTTCAGGACAGACATTTTGGGTCACAATCAGTACCAGAACTGCTTTCATTAGGGCTTAAATGAGATCAATTAGCAGCAGCAATCTGCAGTCCCAAACGAGTGAAGGAAGAAGTGGCCAGAACCAATGAATCAATCCAGCTCATGGAGGAATTAAGCCAAAGACAGCCCCAGACCTTCATTTCCTTTAGTCCAGACCATTTTAGACTCAGCCTGACTGGGTGATTCATGGAATATCCCAAGCTGAAGTTACCCACAAGGATCCCACAAGGTAAAGAGTGTTCAAGACCCAGCTGGATGGGGTTCTGAGCAACCTGGGGCAGTGGAAGGTGTCCCTGCCCCTGGCAGGGCATCAGAATGAGCTTTAAGGTCCCTTCCAACCCTAACAATTCCATGATTCTGTGCTGATTTACCCACCAGGGTGGAGTTTGTCTTAATCTGGGTGCCGAAACGAGGTCCAAAGTTTGGATGTGGTGCCAAAAAAGATCCCAGGTTTTGCCCTGAGGCTCTGTTGGTGACTGATTCTTGCCCTGAACAGCAAAATGGTGAACGTGCAGAGGCTCTGGGAGGGTCTGGATGCCCTAACCAGGGAGGTGAGGAGTGGAACTTTGTCCTCGTGGGAGAGGACAGCTGCTTTAAATGGATAAAACCCATCCTCCACGAGCAAATGCATCTCCCCTGTCGGAACCCAGGGCATCTCTTTGGCTGCCCTGGAAACTCAGGAGACCCTGATCAAACAGTCTGGGAACTGAACAAGAAGGATTTACCCCAGTACAGGGTGGTTACAGCCCTGTCCAGGGGGGTGAACAGGGGGGTTTTTACCCCTGTCCATGGGGGTCACAGACCATGGCACAAAGCAGAGATGAATTACAAATCTCAAGAGCGTGAAACACAGTAGTTTAGCTTATCACAGAGTGAGATATATGTAGTTTTAGGTTTTCTATAATAGAAGTAGATGGAAACAAGATGGAGATTTTAGGGTGGTTCCTAAGGCTTTTCTTCTTCTTCTTCACCTCCATTTTCTGCTGTGATGTTGGCACAATGTGGCTTGGGGAGATTGGGCCAAGGGGATATGGTCTGTTTGATGTGGATGGTGGACATTGGTAGGAAATGGTAAACAACATGTTCATAATAATCTGTATATAAGGGGACAAGCTTTCAGGGGATAAGGAGTTCCTAATGGCTGGTGTTCAGAGCAGTCCTCGCTGAAGACAGAGCAAACTATGAGATAAGAAAGAAAGAATAAACACCATGATAGACCTTGGAGAAAAAACTAAACCTTGAAGCCTCTGTCTCTTTCTTGCGTTTACCCCGAAACATCCAGGAGGGCAAAAAGACTCTGAGCACCTGAATATCAGAAATTGTAATCTGATACTCCCCCAGCACCTCACCTGCACTGGTGTTCTCCAAGGCAGCAAGCCAGCAGTGCTGCCACACGCCCGTGTCACACATGAAGGGCAGGCAGGCGGGGATTTTCTCGTTGCTGAACTCGATGGGGTCGCTGAGCAGGATCAGGGCGATGTCGTTCTGCAGGCTGGTCCTGTTGAATTCCTCGTGCAGGATCAGGCTGTCTGGGCTGTGCTTTTCCAGAGGGAGGCTGGGGTCGACTCCCCCCACTGCCACCGTCAGATCTGGCGGTCTTAGAAACAAAACAGGGCGTGGTAAACGTGGAGAATTTGGGTTAGAAAGGTTGGTGTCTCTGCCCCAGAGCAGGGCATGATGGTGGCTTAGGCAGTTCAGCTATAAATATCCAAGGAATTTACCCTCACTCCTAGGAAAAGATGATTTCCAGGGCAGAGAGGTGCAGAGGCAGAACGTGAATGTGGCCACGTTATAAATAACGCAGTCACTACCAAACAGATGGAATGGTCTGCGTCTTCTGGATATCTGTGCCCTGCTCAGACCCTGCTGTCCCCAGCCAGCTGCTCCAGGCTGTGCTGCCACAGGTCATTTGTCACCAAGCAGTCTGGAGGGGACTCACAGAGGGCTGGATTCTGCCCCTGGATGCTGTGTGGAGTTGATTTATCCAGAATTTGGTGTTTTAAATTCAGAGTCTTCACAAGGTAAAGGGGTTTGCTGTGAAAGCAAAGGTAATTTGGGGGATACAATGAGCTAGAATGGAAGACATCACCTTTTACAAAGTACTGGAACAGGTGGAGATGCACAAGAGATGCTTGGGGCCATCAGAATATCATTAGGGGCATTTATCCAAGGCTGCTCATCCCTCAAAGTATTCCCCTTCTGCTCCTCCTGGTTATGCAGTGTCCTGGGTTGTAGTACAGG
>VWYP01009088.1:0-25165 GCA_013400435.1 Pycnonotus jocosus
TAAAGATGCAGAATAAGGATATAGAAACTCCCTTTCAGAGGAACTGGGACCAAACAGATTCTCAAAATACAGAACATGGAATAAGGATGTATAAACCCCAACTCCAAAGGATTCAGGAGCAAACAGATTCCCTTTATCTGGAATAAAGCCTGAGGAGATGCAGAGCACAGACAAAATCTGAGGGACTGAAGTTCTGTCTGCTTTCAGACCTGGCTGTGGAGAACTCTCCTCTGTCTCCTCTCTTTTTCCCTATTTCCCCCTTTTAAACACATTTTTATACTCCCATCTCCCTCCCCTGATACTGGAACCCCGGTCACTGAGAATTTTAGACTTTCTAACCCTGTCTCTCAGCACCCTTGCACCTCAGTGCCGTTATCCCAGCTCCTTCTGGAAATCCAGGGATTCTCCTGAGCCCGCGGCCCCTGCTGCTGCAGACAGACAGACAGACAGACAGACAGCCGGGCTGCCATGCCCTGGAGAACAGCCCTGCTCAGGAAANTCTCCTCTCTTTTTCCCTATTTCCCCCTTTTAAACACATTTTTATACTCCCATCTCCCTCCCCTGATACTGGAACCCCGGTCACTGAGAATTTTAGACTTTCTACCCCTGTCTCTCAGCACCCTTGCACCTCAGTGCCGTTATCCCAGCTCCTGCTGGGAATCCAGGGATTCTCCTGAGCCCGCGGCCCCTGCTGCTGCAGACAGACAGACAGACAGACAGCCGGGCTGCCATGCCCTGGAGAACAGCCCTGCTCAGGAAATGTAGCTATTTCCGCTCTGCTTGCAGTCAGGAAATGAGGAGGAGGCAGCACTGGAGATATTTTTTTTTTGAATTTGACAGGATTTTTTTCTTTTTTTCTTTTTTTTTCTCCTCGCTCCAGAGCAAGGAATGCTCAGCCTGGCTGGGCCCGCAGCAGGGGGGGTTGGAGAATTCGTGGTGGTGTCGGATTTTGGGGTCCTGCTGGATTTTGGGGTTGTGTCAGAGCCAGGGTAAGGGCTGGGATTTGAGAGCAGAAAAATGGGATCAAACAATCCAAAGATTCGAAGCCAAAATTGAGGTAAATGTGACCTCATGAAGCGTCTCTGCTTTCCCTTGCTGATGTCCTCCTTTGCTTGTTTGACTTTAAACCAATTTTTTTTTTAAGTTGGTTTTGGTTTCAGTGTTTGTTTTGCCATGGAATTAAATGATTTCAATTAAAATTAAATCATCTGAATTCTGCTCAGTTTCCAGAGCAGCACCTTTTGGGTGCTCCACATGTGGAAATTCCTATCCTGCAGCGCTGAAAAGGGATTCAGCTCCCACACTTTAATATTAGCCCACTTTTACATTCATTTTAAATAGACTTTCTTCTAAATTAATCTCGTGAGATTGTAAAGCAGTCAAGGGTGCTTTAGTTTTAATGGAAGATGTGTGGCTAATCCCCTAGATTGTTTTTAAAATCTCCTTCTTATTAGTGGGAACATCCTGGAAATTCCTGCTGCAAGTAGTGCTTGAAACACTGAAAGTGTTGGGAAAATAGTGATGGTGATCATTTAGTGATGTTTGAGAAATTTGTTGGGTTTAGAATTAAACAGAAGATAATTCTTGCAAAATATTTCAAATTTAGCTGATTTCAGAAACAGGCCCAGACTTTGTCTGAAGGAAGATTTTTCCTCTTTTCTCTCTAAAAAATCACATTTGATCAGGATTTGCTATTTCATCAAAATATTGACTATTTTTAAAAGGCAATGTGTATTCACTAGGGATGGATTTAAAGGGTTCTGCATCAACATTGGATTTTTCTTTAATATATGAAACAATAAGAGTAAAGCTATGGTCAAAACTATGTAGAAGTAAAAAGCAAAAAGCAATTTCTAATGAGAGATAAAACATTCGTTTGGAAGTCTTTGAATGGAGTTTTACAGGACTTAAAGATTTTTTCCTGGTGTTATTCCCTGCAAAAACGTTGTTGCACCATTATCCTGATTTTTCCCAGGGTGTTCCCACCACGGTTCCCTGGAATCTTGTGGGATCATGGCTGAAATATGAGCTCCATTTGTTGATGTTTTGGAACCAGAGGCCCAAACCAGAGGCCAAAATCCTGCCATCACCTCGGGAAGGGCCTCTGCCCTAAGTGTGGCTATTCCAAGAATTCCTACAGCAAACCTTTCCCAAGGAAGGGGTGCATGGAGCAGCTGGATCTGCACCCCAAAGCTGCCAGGTCTCGTGTCTGTACCCCTGGAGCCTCACCTGTGGTGTTTAGGGGTTAGAAATGTGCCTGAAATTCCAAACTGGGGTTTTTCCCAGCTGGATGTTCATGCAGATCCTTGCTGGTTTTTTTTTTTTCCTGCAATCCCCAAATCTGCTTTGCTGTGCCACGCCGTGTTTGGCTTCCCGCAGGTGGAATCGTGGTTTGGGCTGGAAAAGACCTCAAAGATCCTCATTTTGGGTTGTTTGGGTTGGCAGAGGAAGTTGAGCGTGCTCCTGGTGCAGCTCAAAGAGCAGCAGAGCCCTGGATTGTGGGTCTGGAGGGACAAAAAAGAGGGAGAAAAGGCGAAAGGATTTTTTTGTGATCATTCAAAAGGAAAACGGGCAAAGATAAATCTGACCTGCACTGCTGAACTCCTTCCCTCAGCACCCAGTGCCTCCCAAAGCCTTGTCCCACATCCCTGATATTCCCACTGAGCTCAGCTGTGGCCAAGGAAATGCAAATCTTGCTCCTCACACGTGGAGAGCTGCTCAGGTCCCCAGCACCCACCCATGCCAGCCCTCTCAGCACCACCCAGCACCCAAGTGGGTGTCTCAGGCTCAGGGAGGCACTCAGGATTTTGGCTGGTGCCTGCAGGAGGAGCCTCCAGCGCGCCTGGTTTGGGTTTTGAGTAGCAGAGCCCAAAAAAACCCCCCCATTTGCTCCTGAGGCAGAGCAGGGACACGGTGCCAGAAATAGAGGCTCCCACAGGGCTGCAGGATGTTGCTGTGGTGTTATCATATGATTCATCCACCGTGAGCCTGAACAATCAGTAACCTCAGGACACTCTCACTTTCACGCCCTCTGACACACATTCCACCGAGGACAAATATCCTCTGCATGAGTAAAACCTCAGGGCTGGGTTGTTGGGTTTTTTTTTTTTTAAACTCGTAAAGGTCACTCTGTGAGGGCTCAGATGTGGAGCTGGAGCTTTGCTGCCCGGTCCTTGAGCGTGGGGAGGGTTTCTGTCAGGGCTCTGACGTGCTGGCTTACAAAATCCTTCTTGGATGCTGATCACAGTGATGGCTGTGCAGAGGGACTCCAAAAAAGCCCATGGTGGAAACCACTGAAATCAATTACAAAGAGAATAAATTTGGCCCAGATGTTGTGATACAGAGCTGAAGGCAGGAGGGAGTTGGGCTGAGGAAGAGATCCAGGAAAGACATGGCCAGAGGCATTCAGGGGCTTGCAGGAGGGTTCTTCTCATGAAAAAAACCCTTGGTGGCAGCAGTAACACCTGGTACCAGGTGAGCAGCTGGATTTGGAGACTTCTGGTTTCAAACCTGCACATCCTGACTGTGCCCACCATGGAGAACAGCTGGATAATGGATGAGCTTCCACACGATTCTTTCTGTTGGAAATGTTTCGTTGTTTTCCCATGGTTGAGGGCCACCACTGGCTGTGCACTTGGTGATTCTGTTTATTTAATTGGATTTCATTTACTCTTGGGCTGCATTTTCCGAGTTTGGCTCTTGCTGGGGGTGGCCCCTCCAGGCCTGGGCTCTTTTCCCTTGCGAGCTCACAGCACTAGATGGCAGTGTGATGGCAAAAACCTGCCCTGCCGGGGAGGAAAAAGGGAATTTCACCCCCAAAACCACCCGGGATGAAATTTAAAATTTGAACGCGAAACAACCAGACCTTTAAAAAGCCTCTCCAAGCTCCTTAAATTCCCATAAGGGCTCAGGGAAGAACCAGGACAAGCTCTTCACTGATGACACCCAGTGATGCCAATTGATGCCACCCACAGATTTGGCCCACAGCTGCAGCACAGCCAAACTTGTACAGAACATTTGGTCAGGAGATTTGGGTGAGGTCTAAAATGCAGGAGCACCAAAACAAACAAACATGATGTTTTTCTTCAAAATGAGGCTCATCATTCCTTACCAGGACCATGTTTGGAGTTGCTTTTCAGTCCCAGAGGTTGTGGTGCAATAAATCAAGCTGTGGATCATCTCATTTCGGATCTCTGCAGGATTCAATCCTGATTTTGTGGCCCCAAAAAAGGGATTTAAGTGGTGCACAGGTTTGATTTTCTGTAGGGAAAATTCCACGCCCTGGAAGCACATGGGGTACGTGCATTCATGTCTGTTTGCTTAGGTCTGGATTAGCGCCCTCATTTATGGCCAAGCCTTTAAAAAAAGGAGGAAAATGTCACAGTATAGAAAAATAAACAGGGTAAAAATAAATGGCAGAAAGACCAGGCTGATGGTGGCCCTTTCTGGACGTCACCAAGACAGCTGCTGGCCCCGAGTGAGATCTGAAGGTCTTTGTTAGGAAACGTTATTGCTGAGATTTTCACCGTTTGGATTTCCTGTTTTCCTCACTTCTGGACCCTTTAACTTTTGTAATCGAAGCAGGGTCAGGTCTGGTCATCCGTAGGGAAACAGGCTGGCTGTGAACAACCAGTGCTGCTGTAGGTGAGCGCTGGGGAGGGGCTGGAGCCAGGCAGGATCCTCAGCACAGGCTGCTCTGACCTTCTGGGCACTGCTGGCCAAAAGGCTTCCCTGTCTGGGTGAAAAATAGCCAGCCTTGATCTTGAAATGTTGAGTGATGGAAATCCACCCCCTGTCCTTCAGGAGCGCCTGCAGGGGGGGAATTGCCTTTGGCTGATAAAAATGAGTGTCTTGGTTTTGGTTAGGTTTAATCTCCTCGTGGTTCTACCTGTCTGTATTTCTCATGGAAATTTTGTTGTTGTTGTTGTACAAATCTTTGATGCCCTTACATAATGATATGCTCCAAAAGATGTTCCAAGAGCCATCATCTCCCAGATAAGATGTGAAAGACTGATGGGGACCAACTGATCTCTCTCAAAAAACAGAATATTTTTAGGATGTGTCAAAATCCATTCAGGTCTGACCATCCACAAACTCCCCAGGCAGTATCAGTGTCATAAATGTTTTAGCAGTCCTGGAGTGGGGATCTCTGTGTCTCCATTGACTGGACATTGGGACAATTTTCCTTGCAATAATTAAAGCCAATTCAGCTAGAAGGGATGAAATGAAAGCAGGGTAAAGGTGTAGGACTGAAAAGAAAGGTTGAAAAGTCCCACCCATTTGTTGGCAAGCGATTATAACCCCATTGTGGTAGGGGCTGTCGTGTTGCTGTGTGAGATTCTTTGTCACTGTGTAATATTGAACACTTTCTGTGAGTGGAGTGATTAAAGCTGCACAACATGGGCAGGTACCAGGTGAGGCAGGCAGTAAATCTGCCAGCTTTGTGTGGAGTCTGCAGGAACAACTGCCAAGGTGTGCTGAGCTCATCTTCCCTCCTGGATGTGCTTTTGGTGTAAGATGGACTCGGTCCTGTGTCACCATCCCTGGGGAGTGACCAGGAATTCTGCTGAGCACCATCAGCATCCTTCTTTTCCTTCCCACCATTCCATTTCCTACCTCAAACACTGATTTTGGCCAGTTGGGTCTGCTCTGGAAGTTGATCCTCACATGGCTAAAAAGCTTCATTCCCTCCCTGATTGTCCCTGGTCCGTTGTCTCACAGTCACCCATTGGCTTTTCTCATGGTCATCGTGGCACAGCTCATCCATGAGTTCTTTGCCACAGTGAAATTTTTTTGGCTACAACTGAAATTGAGTTCAGCTGGGTTGATTTTCACAGGATTGGATTTATCCTGGGACCTCCAACCACCATTTTGGTTTCACCATCAAATCCCTGGGTGTGATTGATGCCATGCTGGTTTTTATGGGGCTGTCTCGAAGGAAGGCAGAGAGATCACCTGGGGTTATATCAGTGTCATCCATGTGAGAGGAGATTCAGGTCCATGGGTTGCTGGATGGGCTGTGTGTGGTTCCAGTGAGGTTGTCAGGAATTTGGAAGTGTCAGGGCACACTAAATCATGAATTCTTGAATTATGTGTGAGTTCTTTGGGACAGTGAAATTGTTCTGACTACAACTGGAATTAAGTTCAACTGGGAAGGATTTCACAGGGCTGGATTTGTCCTAGGACCTCCAACCAAGATTTTGGTTTTGGGATCTTCAAATCCAGAATCTTCCAACCCATAGGTGTAATTGATGCCATGCTGGCTTTTAGGGCTTCTTATTTATGGGGCTGTCTTGAAGGAAGGCAGAGAAATGACCTTGGGTTATGTCAGTGTCGTCCATGTAAGAGGAGATTTGGGTCCGTGGGTTGCTGGATGGGCTGTGTGTGGTTCCAGTGAGCTTGTCAGGAATCTGGAGGTGTCAGGGCACACTGAATCAGGAATTACTGAACTCTGTGTGGAGCAAGAAGACCCCGGGTGCTGCTGTGGCGTGGGGACAGCGTTCCCATCCCTCCTTCTCCCCAGCAGGTGTTTAGGGCAGCATCCCGAGCTCTCCCACTCCCTGACCTCCCAGCAGCGCTGTTCCAACAGGACGTGGTGATTTACAAGGCCAAGGGCCAGCAGGAAATTCCGACCTCCGCCCCCCCGGAGCACGGAGGAAGCCGGGGCAGCTCGGTGACTCAGAGCCGCTCCCGAGCCCCGCGGCTCCTGCGCTGCGCTCCGCTCCTGACCCTGCCGAGCCCCGCTCGCCATCCCCCGGCTCCGGCTGGAACCCACCGGCCTTGCTGGAGGAGGAAGTGCGTGGTGACAAAAAGAAAAAAAAAAAGAAAAAAAAAAAGAAAAAAAAGCACGATTTAGTGAACGCTGTTCTTTAATAAACAACTTATGGCAGGTGCCTGGCAGCTTATGATAATTAACGGGGTATTTATTGGGATCAGAAAATACGCTGAGCTGAACAAGTCTCTCATCTGTCCTTGGCTCGCTGCGGCGGGATGGGGTCATTGGCTGTCTGGCTGCGGATAATAAATCAAAGGGCTGGAGAAACTGCAGGAGAGAGAGGGCATGAACTGCCCGAACATTCAGCTCTTTGTGGCAGCGAGCGCGGAGCTTTCCCAGCCGCGTTTTCACTTCTCTCCAGCCCAGTTATTCCCTGCAGGGCGGCCGAGCCGTGCGAGTAAACAGAGGTCACTTTTACCTTGCCTGAACAATGGCACTGCTATAGTGGGTGCCAGCTCTGGAGCGGCCGGGACGAGCTTTAAAGGCTGCTTTAAAGGGAGTGGAGAGCGGATCAGTCACTCTGGTGCGCTCGGGGCAGGGTTTGGGATGCTCTGGGAGATGCTGCCGGGCCGGGATCAGCTGATCCCGGGCTGGGAGTGGGGATGGAGCACGGAAAAAAACCCAGCAGAGTGGCTGAGGAGGAAACAGGCAGGAGCTGGGGGAGTGGAGAAGGGATGACTTTCCTCTGATGTCAAAAATCCCATCATTCAGTGCTCGCCGTGGAAAAGGCGAGAGGAGAAGAACGTGGAGAGAGAGAGAGATACAGGGAGAAGAGATGAAGGGAATGTGCTCGTTTTTCTCCTGAATCTTTGTAGGCTAAGCTTGTCCGCCCTGGATGGAGAAAACAGGCTGATCCCGAGTGCCAAGCCCTGCGAGCCCCAGGGATTGTTCCCAGCCCCATCCCGATCTGGACTTGGTTAGTACTGCCTTGGTATGAATAATCAGGGAGATTAAAAAAAAAAAAAACAACAAACTGTCAAGAAACTTACAGCACTTTCCACAGCCTTAGCTTTTATTTCTGGCAGTTTGAATTTCCTGCTCACTGTGTTCGTGCCTGATCCTCACAGGATTTCTGCAGGGCTGGGAGGAAGGATCAAGGCTGGATGGAAGTGGAGAAGCAGCAGAGCTGGAGCTGCCCTGGAGCTCTGTCCAGGTTCCTGTTTCTTCCTTCCGAGGGGCTGAATATCAAAAAAGGTGCCAGGTTTTGTCCTTCATGCATTTTGCTGTGTGTCGTTGCCTGTAATTAGTTTCTCAACTGAAAAAGCTTTCTCAACTGGAAAAAAAAAAAAAAAGGAAAAAAGAAAAAGAGAAGCAAAACCAACCCCCCACATTTTTTGGCAATGGGTTGTTTTTCTAAGCAATTAATTAAGCGCTGATTTTAAAAGAATTTGAATGAATCCTTCCACTCTGTGACAAGCGTGGATTTTGTATTAATCACTTCACTATTCGCTGGCTGAATAAGGAGTGAAAAAAAAAAAATGCAGGGAGTAAAAATTTCCCCAGGAAATGAATCAGACGAGGAACCTATGGCTCATCTCGCCTCCTCCGAGTGAAGAAAGAGAGGATTTTGTCACTGGTGGGTCAGTTTACAAACGTGTCCTTTGCAGGGTGAGTCACAGCCAGTGATGCATTTCGCAGCAATGCAGCCACAGATGCAGCTGCGGCCAGCGCTGAATGCCAGCTAAAAACAAACAGGAGCGAATCCTCGTGCCCATCGTAGCCAGGAAGATGAAAATCCAACCTGTCAGATCTGCTCGTGTGTCAGCCAGCTCCTGTTTCGTTTGAAACCAGTGTCAAAATTCCCTCTGCCTTCCATGGGAGCAGGGAAATCCCCTGGGACTCTGATTTCCATTTGCTGATGAGGGAAGAGATGTGGATTTTTATAAGATGGAGCTGGTGGAGGATCCGTGTTTTTTGTTTTGTTTGTTTGTTTGTTTGTTTGTTTTGGGGGTTTTGTTTTTGTTTTTGTTTTTTCCCACTGGAATTTTCAGTGAGATCCAGTGGAAGGTGGATGCTCCCAGGTGGCCATCACCCATTTGTGTTAAAAAAAAAGGTGATGGGCATCACCCCTTTGTGATAAAAATCAGGAGCAGGTGGGAAGCGCTGCTGTCTCCAGAGTTGGCTGCAATGCGTTACAAGTTTGGAGTTTTCCAAAATGCTGGACAAATATTTATGTTTTTTTCCCCCCAAACACCAGCCTTTGTTAGTGTTGGAGCTGTTAAGGGATGTGGAAAAGCTGTTGTCGTGAAAGCACCATCAAGATTTGTTGTTGATGTTTTGGTTGTGGGCGAGATAATGAGATTTAGCTGAGAATCTGAGCTGAAATATGAAAATTTTAATACTTTTCCCTGCTGCCACTTTCCCCAGCGTTTCCTGAGACTAAACCTTGTTCACTGTGTTAGTCCTTGTGGGTTTGGGGTTGTTTTAGTGGGTTCTCTGTAGCTCTCCAGGCTGTAAATGTGTTTAGGCAAGAGGGTGAAATATTTGGTGGGTCAGTGGTGAGATCACCATTTATTGCTGGCCAGGACTGGAATCCTGAAGTGGGATGAGAGGAAGGGCCGAGATGCTGCAGGTTTTTCTTTGGGATGATGGCCATCCTTGGAAAGATCTGCAATGAAAACAGCTCCTCCATGGAATATGTGTTCATCAGGGGCAATTTTTTTAATCCTCTTGTCCCAAAGTTTGCATCCCAGTTTGCAAATAGCAGCAAAGTGGCAACGGTGGGGAAAGAAAAAGGAAAAAACCCCAAAACCCCCCAAAAACCACCCCCAAACAAACAAACAAACAACAACAACAACAAAAACAAAACACAACAAAACAAAAAAAAAGCAAGCTTGGGAAGGAGGTGGAGAATGGCAAACCAGGAGTCAAATTTAAATTTTCCAAGTCCTTGGCCAGCACTTTAACCACGAGTCCTCTTCTCTTCAGGGTTAAACGTTTCCTCTCAGAAGAAGAGCCAGCGGCTCTTGATTATCCATGCAAAACAAGGCTTTGATTCCCAAGGTTTTGTCTGCCACACTTTGAAAAGGATGAAGCTTAATTTAGAACCCCACCAGAAAATCAAAACTCGACGGTGGAGACGCAGCCCCACTTTCCCTCTCTTATCCCGAGGCACCATTCCCCACCTCCCTAAAAAAAAAACCCAAAAAAACCCCCCCAAAATCGTCTGCCTTTGAAGGGAGCACATTTGGGGGATCGGGGAACAATTAAAGCGATGATGTGTGTGCTTCAAGGAGAAAAGCGAGCTGCGGTAGCTGTGCTTTGACAGGTCTTTGGAGGATTTCAAGGAAGTTACACCCACTTTCATTCATGATAATCGGCTGTTTAACGCCGAGCAGCTCAGTGTTATGAATGAAAAGGGAGCGTGTTTTGGCTTGCAGAACAGCTCCGCGGATCTAATGCTTCGCTCGTCAAATAACCAGCCACGATCACCCGAAAAAAAGAAAAAAAGAAAAAAAAAGGAAAAAAAAAGGGAAAAAAGGGGAAAAAAAAAAATCTTGAGTTCATTCTTGAAATTAATGGAAAAAAATATCCGGCAACACCTAAAGCTGCATCTTCCTTTTCTGTAGGGATCCAAAAACTTTTTTTTGCCTCCCTTTGCCATTTTTGTGACTCTTTGTGGTTGGATGAGTTGGGGGGGAATTGCCCCAAAAGCCGGGTCCTGGTGACTTTTAGTGCATTTGATCAGAGCGTGCTGAGTTGTTGGATTTCACATCATTTTGGGGACAAAAAGAAAACAGAAGGGAAGGGAGTGTTAGGAGGGAATAAGTTTTAATTTGGATGGATTGCAGAGGTTCTGTGCTGGGCCTGAGCAGATCCATTGATTAGGAATATATTGATTTTTGGGCGGTATTGGAGCTGGATTTGTGGAATATTGTGATTTCCTGGAGCTGCCCTGTGCCAGGTGCCTTCACCCCTTCTGGTTTATAAACTTGGGTGACTCCTGGGAGGTTGTTGGAGGCCAGTGCTGGTTAGCATATTTTGAATTAAAGGCAAAAATACTTTAAGGGAGCCTTTCTGCCTTCCTTTACTCCCAGTTCTTTGGGAATAAAATGTTTTTTTTTGGAGGAGCAACGTGCCCATCCATCCCAGTGCCTCCTCCAGCAGGAGGGAAGGGATCTGTGCCTGGGCAGGGAGGAATGCAGCTCCTTTGATCCCACAAACACCCACAGGTGGTTGCAAAACGCTCCTCACGGAGCTGAGCTGAACGTTTATTAATTGGAGTTCAGGCAGGAACGTGTGGGATCATTTCCCTCGCTGCCTCTCCTCTGGATTTGGGATAAAAAGTGCCAGCTGGGATGGTTTTAATTCGAGCAGGATTGGACAAAGCGTTAATTGGTGCCTACATCGAGGGTTGGGCTGTGTTTGTGGAGCTGACCTCTCCCTGAAAAGGGAAGTTTTGCTCAAAGGAAGCCAAAAAAAAAAAAAAAAAGTAATTGGAGAAAACCCAATTCCATCTGATGATCTCCCATCTTTGGTCAGCAGCTGGGAGCCTCTGATGGAAGGTGGGAAAACAAATTTTCCTCATCGTTTTAGCACTAAAATAATTCCCAGAACAGGCTTTGGCTCAAGGCAGGATCTCAGTGGAGCCCTTAAAAATGGGGGGAAAAGGGCAGTTTGGGCAAAAAGGGGAAAAAGGGCTGAAGGCAGAGGTGGGTTGGATGGAACCTGGGATGGGAGGGAGGCTGAGCATCACTTCTTCATCTCCTACACAATAAATCACCACCCTCCTTTCTCCTTTCCCTCCACAGAGCCGTGTCTGGGGGAAGCCAGGAGCTGAGCAGATCCTTTCCTTATTTCCACTCATTTTCAGGGTGAGTGAATCCTCTTGTCTCCACTCCTGCTGTCGTGTCCTGTGCAGCTCCAAAGTGTGGCTGAGGGTTCAGAGGAAAATCTCTCTTTTCCTAATCTTTGTGCTGATAACACAGAGCTTAATTTAGCAGCAGCCAGGCAGAACATTTGGATTTTGTCATCCATTTCCAAAACTATTGTTGGCTTCTTATTCCTTTGTTTCCACACACCACCACCCCCAACTCGTTTCAGATTTACATTTTCTTGGAGGTGCCAAAAGATAAGTTCGTGCCAACTTGATGGTTAATTAGCTAATAATTTCCTCTGCCCTGAGATGGGAAGCCTTTATCTGAGCCACCTATTAGTTATTATTTTATTTATTGCTGCATTGGGTGCGTTTGAAGGGATTCGAGTTCTGCCCTCCTGAGAAATTTGGGCAGGAATTTAGAGGAACAGGATGAAAGGAAGTCAAAGGAACTTTTAACTTGTTATCAGAAAATATGTCTTAATGTTGAGATCAGGGTACTTTTTTCTAATCTATATTTTGCAAGCCCTGAGCAATATCAGAGTCTCATTGTCCAAATCACTGGAAATACGGAGTTCTGAGGCTTTCCAGCATCCTCAGAGATGCAAAAATCAATGAAAAGCTTGATTTTCCAGAGGCTGTGGGAATGGCTCAGCTATTCCTAGGCTCAGCCTGCTTGCCTGAGCTTGGAAAAGTTGTGGGAAAAACACACCTGGGGCACTTCCAGTGTGGAAGTTTGCAGGAGTTTGGTGCACATCCCTTTTTTGGGGGAGCTGGGAAGAGGCTGCAGACATCTCCTCCCAAGTCAGAGCCTTTCCAGTGGGATATTTGGAATTCAGGATGGAGTTCACACCAAAGGGATCATCATCCAAAGTGCCATAAATGCATTAACACGGGAGCAGGGGTGTGAACAAGTTTAATTTAATAATGACAAAAAAAAAAAAAAGGGGAAATGGGTTGGATAACGATGATGAATTTATTGGTGGGTGAGTTTGGTTACCTCACTCTCCTGAAATGACGGAGAGGGATGAGGTAAGTGCACATTTCATGGCACTGGTGAGAACCCTGCCCGTGGGCAGCAATTAAAGCTGTGCTGCACATCCCAGGGAAAATTCCCAGCAGGAAGGAACGGGAGGACACCACGCAGCAGGAAAAGCTGGAGGATCCCAGGGGCTCTGTGCACAAAGGTGAACAACCCTCCCTCTGTAAAGGGCTTCACTTTGGGGGTTTGAATGGGGGAAGAGTTTCTCCCTAATTCCCAGCCAGTTTGCAGCCATTCCCCCTTGAACCATCACTGTCTGGCTTTGGGGAGGCTCAAGGCAAAGATTTTCTGTTCTGTGAGCACTGAGATCCAGCTCTGTCACTCCTGGATGTCCTAAAAGAGGTGACACTGATGTCCCCAAGTGAAATATCCAACGTGGAGCACAGTGAATAACACCCTTGGGTGGGGGTAGGGTGATAATGTGGCCTGTGAGCCCTGTGTGCTCCTGGAATTACCAGCCCAGCTTTGTCCTGCTGAAATCCACGTCCAAATGTGCTTTTTTTGGCTTTGACCAAGCCCTGGGCATGGATGTGTTGCCACCTGTTAATCTGCTGAACTCAGAGCCTAAATTAGAAGTTGACCAATTTTCAGAAGTCTTAAAACTCACCTTCAGTGGAAGTTGAATCTGTTCCTGGGCTGTTTTAAGGAGGAGGGAAGAAGGGAGATCACTGGGAGAATTGGGAAGTTAAGAGACAAAAATCTGCCCCAAAAGGAAATCTTTTCCCCCTCACACCATTTTTTTTTTTCCTTCAGGCTTAACATGAAATCTTTGCCTTGAGCCTTCCCACAGCAAAATAAGACAGTGATGGTTCAAGGGGGAATGGCTTCAAACTGACAGTGGGTTTAGATTGGATATGAGGAAGAAATTCCTCATTAGGAGGGTGGTGAATGGATGGAATGGATTTCCCAGAGCAGCTGTGGCTGCCCCTGGATCCCTGGCAGTGCCCAAGGCCAGGTTGGATGTGGTTTGGAGCACTCTGGGACAGTGGAAGGTGTCCCTGCTCATGGCATGGAGTTAGAGGAGCTTTCAGCTCCTTTCCAAGCCCGACCATTCTGGATTTTATGGAAATTCAGAGCTCTCAGGGCTGGCTTTGGCAGGATGAGGGAGCAGTGGGAGCAGCTCCTTTCCCTGGTGTGTCTCAGCATTCCATGTGGTCACCTCAGATGTGGGACAGCCTACTGTGCTCCCCTCCCTTCCTCCAGGAAATCTGAACCCGCTCCAGCCTGCAGGAATGTGTGCTGAGCTCCAGCCTGCGTTAATGCTGCTCTGCTTTGCATGAATAACCAAGCACTGACAGAGACAGGCTCTGGCTGCAGGCATTCCCCTTCCCGCTTCCTCCTGTGGCCCTGGAAAGGCTTGGACTGGTGAATTGTTTAATTTCAGTCCTCATTTTTAATGAGATTATAGCTTTGAGGGCTGATGGTGCATTTTAATTGCTGATTCTTTAATGCAGGGGCAGGGAGCAGAGCCCAGCTTTCCCCTTTGCCAGGTGAGTGCCAAAGGCAGCACATCAGTGAGCAATTTGCAGTGCACTAAATCCATTTTTTCCCACTGGAAAGGTGACAATCCCATCTTTCTTTCCCCATAATTTCAGCAGGAGCTGTGGTGATCAGGACACGAGGAGGCACTGAGAGCCTCGATGGGCAGCACATCCTTCTCTGTTCCCTTGGGCTTTCCCCACTGCTCTGCTGCAGGAATGGATCCTTTTCTGGCTCCTCCTGTGTGGTTTGCCATGGTCACTGCATTTTATGCCCTGGGGGCTGCATTGAGTCTGACACTTTGGGAATTACCCTCCTGGGCACCTCAGATCCCCAAATTTCCGAGTAAGGAACCCTGAACCATCTCATGGAGTGAGCCTGAGATCACTGGAGCAGATTTCTCACTCTGTGAACTTGACCTGCAGGAGCTGCAGCCCCTGTGAGGTTTTTATGGACCTTGTGAGCTGCAGGAAAGGTGAGGGCAGTGCTCTGCTGGCAATTCTCTCCCTTACACATCCAAAGGGAATTCCCAGCCCAGGCAAAAGAGCATTTGTGGAGCAGTTTCCTAATTTAGAGCAGTGGCTGGATGTTGAAATGTTGTGCCAGTGGAGCAATGTCCAGCTCTAAATTTGGAGGGCATTAAGCTCCAGCCCTGGGCTCTGTGTCCTGCTGCCTTGGCATGGAGGGGCTGCTCCTCCTGGATTATGGAGCAGCTGGGAAAAGCAGGGGGAGCAGAGCCAGGGGAGGTAACAAAAAGCAAATGTCATTTGAGGCTGGGGCTGGGGGGATGGCACAGGGTGCCTGGGGAGAGCACAGTGCCCTCAGCTCATGGGAGGGCAGGGAGCTGCAGAGAGAAGTGAAAACACAGTGAGGAGTGAGGAGAAAACAGAGAGGAACGAGGAGCAAAGTGGCCAAAAAGCTTGGAAGCAGCTGGTGGAGGAAGATGATGTCCCACAGATAAATGGGTTTAGTGGATGTGTTCCTCCCAGAGAGGTTTCAGCTTTTCAGAGGGGTCTGACCAGGAGGGAGAGGTGGAAACAGCAGCTCTGGGTCCTTCCCTTCCCTCCTTCCATGAGGATTTACCTTTCTCTAGCTCTGTGCCCTTCCCAAGGCCCCTCTCCTTTTCCCCTCAGCCTGTGCCATTCCCTGGAGAGCCAGGCTCTCTCCCCAGGCACAGTTCCATGGCTGAGGCTCAGCTGGGCAGCTCCTGAGCATCCCTGTCCATCTCTTCCCAAGCCCAGAGCTCCACTCTGCACAGCAGCAGCCACGGAGGCACACACAGCCCCACGCTTGGAGCAGCTGAGCCAGCCTGTGGCTGCAGGAACTGGGCAGGACTCACCATTATCAGCGTTTAATGGCATCAGGGAGCAGCTTTGGAGGCTGCAGTGCCTCTGGAAGCTGGGAATTGCTGGCACATTCCAGGAGGAGCCAGGAGAGGCTCCTGGTGTTTATGGTATCGGGCTGTGCCCTGATCCTGCTCACTCACCCACGCTGGGAGCAGCTTCTCCGTGCTGCTGGGGCAATGCTGTGCCCAAACCCTCCTGCAGCCCATCAGCAGGGCTGTCAGAGCACCTCACAGGGCTGTGAAAGGAACAAAACCCTGCAGGGTCTGTGGCTCCTTCTCCTTCCCGAGAAGCAGGGGATGCTCACAGGGATTGAATTGTTGGGGCTTTGTAGGAGGTGAATAAAGGGACTTTGAGCTGCCAGGAGAGATTCCCCAGGGAGGATTTTCCTCTGAGATGTCTCATACCTGTGTTCTGGGTCACAAGTGCAGCACTACCCAAGAGACAAGACCTCCCTGTTATCAGCAAGTTATGTGTGATTTCTTTTGGTTTTTTTAAAATCCCATTCCTTGCAGCAGAGGAAATAGGATGTGAGTAGCACACGTGGTTTATGATTTTTGGCAAAATATTCTGTCCTGGTTGTGGCTCTGAACTATCCTCATGCAGGGGGTGATGGTGCTTCAAACTGTGCTTTGCTTGTTTTAGAGAATCCCAGAATGGTTTGGGTGGGGAGGGACCTTAAAGCTCATCCAGTTCCACCCTGACACCTTCCACCATCCCAGGCCGCTCCGAGCCTGGCCCAACGGGGCCCTGAGGAGCTCCAGGGATGGGGATCTGTGCTCTGAGGAGTTCCTCAGTGAGTTTTCCAGTGTCCTTGCAGGGCTGGAAGGGATGAGTCAGGTGTGGCTGTGGGACAGCACCTTCACAGACAACATCTCCTCTCCAGCTGCTTTGAAATGTGCCATGGAAATGTAAGAGACCTTCCAGCCTCTGCCTGGAGCCCAGAACTGAAGGCAGCAGAGCCTCAGCGTTCCTTTGAGCCCCTCGTTGTGCTCCTGGCAGTGCTCTGCTCCTTTCCATCCCCGTTTTCTGCTCTCTCTGCAATCCCTTTGCTGCCTCCCTCCCTCCCTGAGCTCCCCACACAATGGGATCCTTGCTGAATCCCCTGCTCCACGCAGACATTCGCTGGCTCCTCTCTTTGGGATGCCTTTCAATGGGAAGGAAGAGGGGAAAGTATTCCTTGTTCCCAGTGCAAACCAGCACTGGCAGCCTGGGTTATTTTGTCGGACGTGTGGCTTTAAGTGACGCCTTTGCCATCTGTTCCGTCTGCTAATTAAGAATGCAAAACAAATGGAGCCCACAATTGCTTCATTTAGAATAAGAGAGATGGCAGTGACCAAAACAGTTTTATTTTGGTGTCAGATGCTCTTTTTGTTTCTCCTGTCTCTTCCTAATCCAAAGCAGGGCTGGAGCACTTCTCCCTCTCCCAGTTTGCAGCAGGGGATGTTGTTCTGACAAACTCCAACATGTTCAGCCTTTGGGGCTTTTAAGGGACAATCCCACCAGAGCAAGGAAAGAGAAAAAACCCCTTCATTTTCAACTGAGAGGGAGGATTTCAGCTTTTCAATTCAGTTGTGCTGCTCTGAGATCTGCAAAGAGGCACATCAGGATTGTCCTGGTTTGGAAAGACAGGTGTCTGCTGAGGAAGGCAGGAACCTCCCTTGAAGATGTAAACCCTTTTCCTCTGAATTATTATAATTTTGAAATTAAGGGGCTCTCAGGCAAAGATATGGGAATGGGAATGTCAGTTCTTTAGTAGAAAAATTAAAATAAAAATGCAGTAGTACCAAAAAAACCCCCAAACACTGCCAGAGTCAGAACATAGCCTGACCCTGTGTTGCTCAGGGTGTTGGTGTCAGTCCAGTCCTCCTGCAGTGACAGATGTGGTTCTGTTGGAGCGATGATCCTGGAGCAGGGTGCAGTTTTCCCACTTCCAGTTTTCCTAATTCCAGATACAATTCCTCACTGTATCTGCACAGTTATCCCTCCCCATTTTTGGCTCCCAGCAGGCTGCCCTAGCCCAGCTGAGGCAGAAATTGTCATGAAATGCCCAAATCTGGGATTAAACCCAGCACGGGCTGAGACCCCAAATGGGACTGGGTTCCTCCAACCCTGAGCAGCCAGACCAGGATCCTGCCCCAGCCTGGAGGCCACCTCTGCTGCAGAAATGATGGAAAATGCTTCAGGAGGTTCCAGCACGAGGGTTAAAGGTTCTGTTGGTGTCCCAGGCCTGGAGGATGATGTTGTGGTTTAAGCATTTGGACTGGAACCAAGAGATGTGAGATAAATTCCAGGCTGTGCTGTTCACTTCCTCTGGCAACTCCTGGAGATCTCTGCTGCTCCCTTTGCTCCCATCCTCTGCCTGGGACCATCTCAGGGGTGAACTGAACTGACAATCCAGGTAATTTCCTGAAATCCTTAAATGTAGGGTTAAAATAGAGTTCCATCCCTGTGTGCCTGCAAGGTAGGAACAGTTTAAAGCTGGAAATTAAAGGACAAAAAGCTCAGAAAGTTTGAAGGACAGGAATTAATGCCCTTTCCTCAGTCTGGTGACAGAGAACCAGCCTGGATCAGTGACTGAGGGCTGGCAGCACCAGGAAATGAAGTCAGGGTCCATTTTTCCCTGCCTTTGGTTAAGATTCCCAAAGAATGAGTGTCTGTGAGCAATGCTGAAAGGATCAATGCGAAGAAGAATTAATTTTGTACCTCCAAAGCTGTATTTAATAAGTTCTGGTCATTGAAATCCACTTAATTGGAGAAATTCTTTGCCAGTGTCACAATCTGCTGGATGAAGGTTTGTCCTCCTGGTACCTGACAAGGCAGGAGGGAAGGGAGGAAGGAAGGAGAATTTCTGGACTCTTTAGGTGTATCAACACCTATTCTCTCCTAAATTAATTTCTACTTGAAGGTCTGTGTGTCTAGAAGAGTTTACAGGATCAGCTGCCCTGTTTTGGTGTTAAAATTTCCTTTTGGTTTCTTTATCACAGCTCCAATTCCAAGCTGGAAGAAGGTAAATTTTCTTTTCTCTCTGGGATTTCTAGAACAGGGCATGTAGAGGTCGAAATTTCTTGCTAGAAAGCCTTTGACAGGTGTGAAAAATTTAATCCAAACCATTCATAACAAGTGATTCTCTTCACCACTCGATGCATTTAACCTGCCCTGGGACAGTGAGTCAGCTTTTATTGCAAATATCTGCAGCCTTAGGTCGGATTTGGGCTGTTGCTTGTCAGGAATGGAAATTCTGCATATCCTGGTGGTGTTTTCATGGCACACCTGAGTGTTTGCAGCTCCAGGAATCGCTCCTGCCCTGCCTCAGGTGGAGCCCAGAGCTGGAGAATTTGTGCTTCTTTGCCCAAATCATGGTACCTGTAATAAATAAATTAAAAAAAAAATTAAAAAAGAAAAAAAAGAAAAAAAGACAGAAAAAGGTGTGGCTTGCCTGCTGCAGGAAGAGATTGGGGAAAATCTCATTTTCTTGGTGATGAGGTGATAAAAACCCCCATGGCCATCAGCAGCAGCAAGGTGGATCCATGAGAGGAAAAGGCTGCCTGAATTCAATGACCTGAGCTGCATTTCCATCACATTACAACAACATTTAAATGAGCTTTTCTCCTCCTTTTCTGAGGATTTGTCTACTCTGTGTGTGCTTCCAAACATTTTTTTTTTCCCCCTAGATAATTTGGGATTTCTTTTCCTTTCATTGGGATGTGCCAGCTTGCTCCATATGGCAGGTACATCATCCCAAAATATTTGCTGGAGGGGAAGCAACTCTGAGCCCCCCTGCAAGGATTTTATCTCTCCTTTAAATTACCCCGTTGAAATGCAGGGATAATGACACTTGTAATGATGATAAAATGGGAGCGTGGCTGCTCGGAGTAACGTTTAAAAATAATGATACACCTCGAAGTGGGTCTCAGAAAAGGGAATCTTAAACAGCTCCAGGGAAACAGATGCTTTGGGGGACTTGTGGATAAAAATAGTGGCTTCCAATTGGCAACCAAAACAAAAATGTGGCCCCACTCTCAGTCAACCTCAGCAGCAGAAATTCCTCTGAAAACCTGAATGTGGAAGGTGCAAAAAGCACCTGCAGTGGGGTTTAGGATCTTTCTGCCTCTTCTGCTTTTCATCAGAGAATCGTGGAATGGTTTGGGTTGGAAGGACACTAAAACTCATCTCATTCTCCAAATTCCATCCAGCCTGGCCTTGGGCACTGCCAGGGATCCAGGGGCAGCCACAGCTGCTCTGGGCACCCTGTGCCAGGGCCTGCCCACCCTCCCAGGGAACAATTCCTGCCCAATATCCCACCCAAATCTTCTCTCTGCCAGTTCAAAGTGATTTTTCTGCTCTTTCTCAGCTCTCTCCCCATGGTGGTGCCTTTCAGGTGCTGGGTGCAGTCAGGAGCTTTGCCCAGGGTTCCTTTTTGGGGCTGCTCAGGATTTTTTTTGGGGGGAGGAAGGGCTGGGGCAGCCCCAGCAGAGCTGGAGGTTTCTGCTTGGCAGGGAGAGGCTTCCAAAGGAGAGCTGCAGGTGGCTGGCCAGAGGCAAAGGCAAGGGATGTTTTCCCTGCTCACCTGGGCTGCCTGGAGGGCTGCAGGCAGCTCCCCCGGGGGACAGAGGTGTGTGGGCAGCCCCAGTCCAGCTCAGTGCCTGCTTGGGTACCAAATTCACTGATTTGAAGTTAAAATCCCTGGCTCTCCATGGGCACGAGGAGCTGTGGCTTGGTTCCTTCTCCTGGCTCTGCTGTGGAAGTGAAAACCTCTTTCAGCAATCCCTTAAGCCTCATTCCAGCTGTTTCCAAGTGTGTGCACATCAAGGCAGGTGCCTCAGCCCCACGGTTTTGGGTTTGGGACAGAAACACCAGTCTGTACAAAAGAGCTGAGCAGGCTGAGGGGAGGGGAATGTTTATTTTGTGTGCTTTCGTTGAACTCAGATAAACACCCCAAAACCATGTTTTTGTGATGATTTCTGCTTTATCCTTCACTGCTAGGGTAAAAGCCAAGTCTCAAATGAGCAGTTTTAACTTGTTGCTTTGGTGTTTTTCTTTCAGGTGGTTTCTCTCAAAGCAAGACAAGCAATCAGGTGAGTCAAATGTTGATCCCCAACTCATGGAATATTTCTCCTGGCTGGGGTGACATCCACCGGGAACCCTCTGAGGCTGAGCACAAGGAATTCCCTCTCGTGCTTTTGTCCAGGGTAGAAAGCACAGATGATGCTCCTTAGGGAGCTGTGGTGGAATGTGCTGCCTCCAGGACAATCCCTCACTCAGTGAATCCCACATTGTTCTTGGCTTTGATGGGGCTTTAAAGCCCACCCCACTGCAGCCCCTGCCATGGGAAGGCTTTTCCTTGGGAGCTGAAGGTGGGATAATGCTCCAAGGCACAGCCTGTGGAATTGGCTTTTCCTGTGTGTGCTGCTCTTGGTTTTGTCCATTCTGGATTCTTCATGTGAGGATGGAAATCCTCATCCACCCCAAAACAGAGCACAAAAGGAGCAGGAAAAACAGGTGTTGAATGAGCTGTGGGATCCATCTGTGGATGCTTCCAAACAGGTGGGGTTTTTTAATTTTTTTTGTTTGTTTTTGGTTTTTTGTTTTTGTTTTTTGTTTTTCCCTAGATAATTTGGGATTTCTTTTCCTTTCATAGGGATCCACCAGCTTGTTCTGTGTGGCAGGTATATTATCCCAAAATATTATCCCTCTCTACCAGCAGGAGAGGGTTTGAGATGAGGAATAGAGGGAAGCAGGGCTTAAAGAAAGATGGATTTCCTTCACCCAAAGCAAGGAACAGCAAAAAAAAAAGAAAACCCCATCAAGTTTAACCCTGTCCCAGACAAGGTCAGCTGGCACCACACACAAACAGCTCAGGCCCTGATTGGACCTTGGCCCTTCCTAAAAGTGGCAGGTGACAATATTGCATCCCAGTGTCTGCTCTGGGAACAGGCCCTGGAGGGGAGGGGAGGAAAATGAGGCCGTTTAATGTGGATCCGTGACCCCAGCGCTGCCAGAACGAGCCCCAGGGTCTGGTGGCAGCGAGTGGGTTGGACATTGTTAGATCTGGCAGGGATTCAGACATCTGCCAGGGACACGGGGATTTTGTCAGGAGAAGTGGGAGAGAGAGAGAGAGAAAAAAAAAAAAAAGAGAGGGAGAGACGCAGGCAGAGCCTGGCAGTGTTCTATATCTGCCCGGATAACACTTCCTCTTTAAAATTCCCTTACTGAGCCGGGCTCCCATATTTTATATTCAGCAGCGAGGTCCCCGCCCCCCCCAGCCCTCCGCACCCACCCTGGCTGCCTTTAACTTGTTAAGTTTGAAAGATGATCCACGCACACACTCACACACACACACACACACAGAGCTCTGCCAGGCAGCCCCGTTTAAGGCCAAGATTAATGCAGTGCATTGGTGCAATCGTGCCGCAGTGCTGCGTGATCGGAATACGAGATGGAATATGGGGGGAAAGGCCAGAAATGTGCCTGGATTCCCAGTTTACACAAGTCTCCTTAGCAACTTGTCTGCTTATTTTCTTCTCTTTTTTTTTCCCCCTTTTTATTTTTTTTTTCCCCTCATACATGTGCGTGCAGCAGCGTTGTCCCAAATCTCCAGCGAATAAAACATTCCCTGAGTTTTTACACCGCTTCGGTTGACGGTCTTGGTGTTGTTTTGCCTTTTCCTTTTGTTCAATTAGTGGCTTGATTTTATTTTAATTTTTTTTCCCCTCCTCCTGGAGTGAATCCCCCCCTGTACCCTCCGAAAAGGATGGCAGAGGGGCTGGGGGTGGGGGCACTGGGAGAGTTTTCATTGTGACTTCCCGAGAGTTGGTTCCTTTCCAGTTGTTCACATCTCAGCATGTGGAGTTATTGTGCTTTCTCCCGATTTGCCACAGAATTGGCAGTAGCCTGACATTGTTACTCACTGGAATTGTATTTGGAGCCGGGCTGATTTTTTTTTTTTTCCAATTTTTTTTTCTTTCTTTTTTAACTTATTTCTTTTATTCACCCGCATCTCTTTTTAAATTTTTTTTTAAATTTCCTAACAACCCCTTTGATTTTGCGAACAATATCTTTAACAGTCTGTAAAATGGAGGAGAGGAGGAAAAAAAAAACCCAAACCACCAGGGTGAGAGGATTGTGGCAAGCCTGTCCCCGAATCCCACATTCCCCCCCCCGTGCAATTTTTTTTTTTTTTTAGTTGCCTCCTGAAGAACCCGCTCCCTCCCCATAGGAGGGAGTGGCCTTTTAGGGATCAAGGTACGTTGGATTATTATTTTTTTTTTCCCACTTTGTGTGATCCTTTATTAATAGCATGGGGCAAGAGAGAGGCTGAAGGGTGGGGAGAAGCAAAGGGGAGGAGGGTGGAGAGAAGCAAAGAGTTCTCCTCCAAGTCCTGTACCTTGAAATAACTCAAGGGGAAAAGAGTTGCAGCCTCACTTGAGTTGTTTCAAAATCTTCCTGGGCGCTTTTACTTTTTCTTTTTCTTCTATTTTTTTTTTTTCCTTCAGAGGGGAGGGGGCAGGAAAAGAAAAGGAAAAAAAAAAAAAAAAAGAAACGGAGCCAAAAAACATTTTGAAGGCTTGATCTTGGCTTCTATACAAACAGATGTTGCCTGTCATTCCGTTGTTAAGCAGGCAGCAGATTGGAGCAAGCAGCAGCAGTTTAGGGGGAACTGCAGCAGAACTGGAAAGTGGGAGATATAGAGGTATAGAAATATATTTTTCTTTTATTGTTTTCCTTCTATTTTCTTTTTTTTTCCTTTTTTTTTTTTTTTCCTACACATAAATATTTTCCCCCTGGAATTATCTCTAATTACAACACGTCTCTCTTCAATTTTTTTTTTAATTCATTTTTTTTTTTTTGAGGCGGGCAAAACAACTCCAAAACCAAATGGAAAAGCAGTAGGAACTTCCACCCAAAATTTTACCACGACAGCTATTTTTTTAGGGCTGGTTTTGAGATCTTTTTGTGTTGTTGTTCTCTTTCACACGGGTAGGGACGAGGGTTCTGTTGGAAATGCTTTGGCATTCTCGGTAAGTGAATGAATGAACCAAGTCAGGGATTTCAGGGATTTGGGGGTTTTTCCTTGCTGCTCGCCCTGCTCCTGGTGGCTTTACCGTGGAGTTCTTGCTGGAGGTGCAGCTGTGGAGCTCCAAGGCCTTTCTGTCTCCTCTCCAAGCTTTGGGAGCTCTGCAGGAGCCGGAGCCTCCTTGTTTGTCCAGCAGAAGTTCTCCCCAAGCACCGGCGCTCTTCAGTGCTCTGCCCGTGGGTTTCATCCCCCCAATCCTTTTTATTCTCTCAGATTTTTTTCTTCTCCCCCACTCCCTTTTTTCACTTCTCCCCTCTGATTTCATCGCTGCCTGGTTGGGAGGAGAGAGCAAACAGCAGAACGCAGCAGGCTTTGAGCCGAAGGAGTTAAAAGTTTCTTGGCACCAGAGCAGCAGTTTAGCAACAGATCAATTCATTTAAATGAGAGAAATCACAGCCCGAGCCATCTGATTTTGAAATTTCACATCTTCTGCTTCCACTTCAGAACAAAGCTCCTGTTTTCCTTTCCCCCTTTTATTAATCCACGCTGCTTTTGTTCGAGGCTTGGTGGGTTTGCACAGAAACTTGCTCTGGAGTCTGGGTTTTCCCTTCAAATATGAAATTATGGGGTGGCTGCATCTGCTGCTCCTGTGGAGCTCTGCACACCCAACAGCTGCTGGCAGGGCTGTTTGCACCTCGGTTATTTTGGGGATAAACAGGCACCTCTGCACTGGGAAAAGGAGCTCTGGCTGCACAGGGAACCTCGAGGAGCTGAGCAGGGATTTTCCCTGCCCACATCTGGAGTTTCCCTCCAACATCTGCAGCACCAAGTGGTTGCTCAGAGTTCCATTATCCTGCACTTTGTGATGTACACAGAGCATAACCCCCATCATGCTTTTAATATTCCGGCCCGAGGAAGGAGCACAAACAACTTTTTCATTTTTTGTTGCTGTTTGTTCATTTAAATGCTCTCGAGCCTTGGCACCAGTCCTGGGAGTTTTGTTGCTACGTCAAGGAAAATGAAATAAATCAACTCCTCGGCGGTGAAGTTGGGGATTTAAAAAATAATAGTGATTTAAAAAAAAATTAAAATCTAAGTAATTTTTAAAATAATTTTTTAAATGGGGAAAAATTAAAATTTAATTTAAAAAAATTAAATTGATCTATGGACAAATTGTTTAAAAATTAAAAATTAAATTCAATGGCTTACGCTGAAGGAATGTGTTTGGAGGAGGACCCTGCAGGGATTTGGGAGTGGAGGTTTTTCTGTGAAGGTTCTTCCCGCTGGCATCACGTCCAAGAAAGTCTGGGATATTTGGGAATGGGTGAATCCCGTCACATGAAAAGGGTGGGGCGTGCAGGAGGGGAATCCTTTTCCAGGACGCTGCTCCCCACGCTCAGCATCCCTGCACCCCCTGCATGAAATCCTCCGTGGGGAGGAACAGCTGCAAGGGGATTAAAAATCGAGGTGATGGTGCTGAGAGGGGGCAGAAGCACCAACCTCCACCTCTGCCGTGGTTGCTGGTGGGTCTGGCTGGTTTTAGGCTTTTATTCTCCCCTGGTCTGGGGAGCTGGCCCGTCCCCCCCAATATTGGGAATATTTCTGTGGGTGTCGTTGTGGTTACATCACAGCGTTCTCCTTCCTCATCTCCATTCTTGTGCAAAATTCAAATAATTCCCCTCTCCCCGATAGC
>VWYP01009096.1:6570-43260 GCA_013400435.1 Pycnonotus jocosus
AACTGGTGGTTGTAGGGAGTAGTGTTTGCTAAATTGGGAAGATATTAGGAGTTGTCTGTTCTTGGTCAGGACAGTGAATACTGCTTTTTCATTATGGTAGAAAATTATGCAAGCTTTCTGTTCTTCACAGTATGGTAAGAAATATACAGACTGAAATCTATTGAAATGAGAAGTAACTGGACTGACAATGATTAAGAAAGCTGCTTTCATCAGAGTTTCAAAGGAAAGGAAGTAAAATACAGTTTTGGAAGTGAACTAATTTTATTCCTTAGGAAGTAAACCATTTTGTCATTTCCTCCCACTACTATTGCAGCTGGGGAAAAAAGGCCATGATACAATTGTTTGTTTAAGTACTTACAGTCACTATCTACGTGTTGTGGCAGGTGCTTTGTTTACCTTTGGGCTCAGAAACATAACTTTATAGCTGTCACTTCACAGAGGACATATTTTTTCGACAGAGAAATGGCTCCATTCCCAGGACAAATGCTTTGTTCAGGAGGCTTTTGAAGGTGACAGGTTGCAGGATTTTGGAGGTTGCTGTTACTTCAGAGAGGCATCAGAGAACTGGCTAGTAGTCCTTCCTAATTACCGTTTTTTAATTCACAGTGCTTGAGATATTGATACAGCAGATAGAAAAAGCTTCCTGAACAGACTCTAATGATCAAATTTACAATTTAAGAAAGTGTATGCCTACGCAACATAATACAACTTTCTTTTTGTTCTCCTTTTAGATTGTTCCAAAAACTTTGAATCCTCAGTGGAGGGAGCAGTTTGACTTTCATCTGTATGAAGAACGAGGTGGAATTATTGATATTACCGTGTGGGACAAAGATGTTGGCAAAAGGGATGATTTCATTGGCAGGTTTGTGCAATTCTGACCTCCTTGGTCCATGGGGAGGAGAGAATGAGAGAGGATGATTAAAATGCAAGAGGATGATTAAAATGAACTTTTCCATTGAAACTGTTTCTTATGACCATTTGTTCTTGGTTTCTCATTTGCGGTTTTTTTTAAGTTTTGGGAGGATTTTCTGCAATGTTCCAGTACAATTTGCTGCATTGGTGTAGTTCTTTACATTGATGATGTAATACAATTTTTATTGACCAGTAGATGGCAGCTTTTACCAATTGATAGGCTGAGATTTTCAAAATGAAAATCCCCTGTTTAGAGCAATCACCAAGATGCAGGAAGTTCCATACAGCAAGGAACAACTTGGAGGAGAAATAACTCTTGATATGTAAAACCAAATTTATGTACCAGTCTTTTTGGTAAATGAAAATGGAGTTGAAGGACTACACACATATTTTGAGACAAAGAATCATTCACACCTAATTCATATTCAGGAAAGGTGAATCTGTCTGGGAGTTCAAGAAATAGTTTTTATTTGTATGGCTATGCTCCATTTTACAGAATAGGAGGTGGCATTAACTGTTAGCCAATAGGGGAAAAATCATCTTGTGCTTATAGCTACTACAAAGTAGATACTGTTTGGAAAGCTCAGATTTTTTTTACTTCATATTTTCCTTGATATCCATGCAGCCATAATAATAGTGTTAATAATTAATAATTATTAATCCTATATATTTTGATTGGTTTTAGTGGAGTTTCTTTCACTATCACTTTGACATGTTATCATATGATAACTATCAATATTTTTCTGAAGTATTAATTTAGTCCTATGTCAACATGGTATGTACCTTGGGAAATTATTCCAGTTTTCTTTTTCATTTTAACCTTTTTATGAAAATCTGGTGAAATTCAAAGTTTTCATGAGCGATTTTTCAGAGCATTGTCATCGAAGCACCACTTGCTGAAATCTTTCTGCTCTTGCTTTTTTTGACCCCTCTGTTGGTGTACATATAATCCCTCTTCTGTTTGTCCTTGCAGACATTCTCTCATTTCACCTTCTGTTAGTACCTTATCTCTGGTAACATAACCTGCAAAAAAATTCTTCTCCAAGGAGATTTCCATGAAAAACTGTCATTTGTCGAGCTCAATCTGAATACAAAAATAGGTCTTAATATTCCCCCTCCCTAATATTCTTTTCCAGTCACTGCAGATAAAAATCACCAACACCTGACAGCTCCACTTAATGGTGACCTCTCTTCCCCAGTTTCTCCTTTCAAGACTGTTTGTAAAAGCTTGAAATATTTTGGTGCACACACTACAGACTTGCTCTGTGTGTATGTTATGGTGTGTATTAGTTTTTAAAAGCACAACTAAGTCATGCTCCATGACTAAGGCTCTCTGGCTTTCAAGATACACATAATAAGTTGAATATTTTGATTCAGGTTCCAGAAGTTATAATGAGGCTGTGGGAGGGAAACAAAACACTTCCTGATAGCATTCTGTCATTGCTCAAGAATGGAGGGTAATTAATTTCATCTTGCTGCGATCTTCCTGCTTGCTTGAATAATGTGCCAGCAGCAGCTGTAATGTTATATAAGAACATTTCTATTAAATGCAAATGAAAACAAGTGTTTCTTGAAGATGTCCTGACTGGCCAAAATATGCCTAGGGTGAAGGCACACTAGGTTGAAGAACTGACCAAAATGAGAAAAGGTTTCCCAGGTGGAAGGTAGAAGGGATCTTCCTGGAAAATAGCACAGGAAACTTTTGTTTTTTCTGTGCTAAGCTCAGTTACTTGCAAAATCTGTTTCAAACCAGAATGCTGTAAACTCTCCTGGAATGATACCATGTCTCAGCTGCAGTTTCATGAAATAAAAGAAGTGGGAAATTGAGAACATAGGCTTCTGTGGGCCTTGTGTATTTTATTGTCTTTGTTAGGATGGAGCATGGTAAAGGCAGGGGAAAGCTGGGAATGTGACACGGTAGCAATGATGTGTGCTCGGATTGCAAGGTGTTGGGCTTGCAACCTATTTCTGAGGACAGAAAAATACAGGAAAGATGTTCAAGAAGGCTGAGGACATGGAGGTGTGGTTCTGGTTTCGAGATGGTGAAGATGGAAGTGGAAGGAGTGGCTTGTAAGATTCCTCCTGTAAGAGAGAGGAAGATCTTCCTTGTGAGAGGGAGGAAGGTGTTAAGAGGGTGAGTGACAGCATGGCATCCTAGTTCAGAAAAGTGAAAGGAGATGTCTGTCACAGAAGTAGCATACAGCTCTGTCTTCATCTTGATGCCCAGGCATGTTCAGTATGGCAGTGTCTGAAATGAAATGCTGACTAGTTGATTTCCATTCTTAACTTGAAGCATTTTGTGTTTATAAAATACATTTGAATTTCAATTGTGTGCATTCTCCACGAGAGTTTAAAGGTTATAGCACCTTGTGAACTTCCATCTCAGAATATTCTAAAAAATCCCAAACCCTAGAACCAAGTCAGTGTTTATTTCGGTAATTCAAAAGATGGGGAAAAGATGTCATACAAGAGCTTTGAGGAAAATGTATTTTCAATCATGTGCTGATTTGTATGAGAAAACACTATTCCTGACTAGAATCGAGCTGCATTTTACAGGAGATAAAATTTGCCATACTTCTGAATATAGATTTTTTTTAAAAAAAATCAACATTTCAGGACCAGAAAATGAGGTCTAGAAGTTCTTTTTATGGAAAGCACTAGGAGCTAAAGCCACATGGGCCGCCTTCTTGCATTTGAAGAAACTTACAGACTTGCATAAGTGGCATTAGTTATTGCTTCATTTCATAAGTAGAAATATGTATGTGTATTTTTCAGTGTGAATATATTTAATATTCACATGTTTTTGCTATGAACAAATAATTTGTGTTCTATATTGAGTCAATACGCTCCTGTGATTAAAAACATACTGCAGTTAAGTTTATGTAGGTAATACTAAGATCAAAATGAAGGTGATTTTAATTGTCATGTAATTATTTAGCTTTCTTATCATTTATGTTTTTGAAGGCAATTCTGACTGTCACCTTTACGATAATCAGTTAATAAATCCTCATGACTGTTACACCTTTATGCATAGCACTAATCTGAACAAATGGGCTGCTGACAGCTGCAATAAATTGCCAAGAATGAGTGCTGTCAGAGAACAAGTTGTTTCTGTGAACATAGAGAATAAGTAAATCCCATGTCATGCAATTTTATTCAGCTGAAGTTATTTGCAATCTAGTGCAGTGGGATTTATAGCATTATTAATTGGTATGAAAAATGCACATTTATCTTTAAAAGGACATTGACTTCTGCTTTTATTTTGTGCCAGGAAATTACTGCTGACTTCATCTATATCTATTTTCTGTATTATTTATAGGTGCTATTGTCTTTTTTTCCAATTTGATGCAAATTAAGAAAAAAAGACCTTGTATGTAGCAAATTCATTAAGGCTGTGTATTAATTTTATCTATAGGAAAGTGGAATTTCCCATAATCTCTCTAAATATTGACACAAATATTCAGATTGATTTTGTGAGTATCGATGCAATGGATGTTATGAAATACAAAGGTTAAAATACTGAAAATTACTTATTTAAGTTTATAATACCTAATCTGCTATGCCTCATCTGTTTAGGTTTGTTTTTTTGTTGGCTTTTTTTTTGTGGTGACACAACCATAGAGTGGGTTTTGNTATGAGTACTCCAACATGCACGTAAAGCTGGTGAAGGACACTTAAATATGCTACTGCAAGTGTTTCTTCCCAGATCTTTTTCTAGAGGTGTTGTGGGGACTGTGATTTATATTACAATATTGGCAATTTTCTGTTGCCCTAGAAGAAGGTTTTGAATAGTATTTGTGAAGTCCATGTTAATGTTAAAATTAGTTCAATGTTACTTAAAATTAATGTTTAAAATATTAAAATGCAAAGTCTTGAAGTTTTCTCAGTTTTGCAAAACAAGATGACTTCCTCTGGAAATGTAACCTGTACTTTATTATGCCGGTCTTTCAAAAATATTTTCTGCATTGCAGTGTGAAAATTTCTGCATGTGGAACTTTGAAAGGTGTATTATAGTAAAAATATAAACATAATAGTCAACATGCTGTTGTAATTGTGACTTGAACTGTGTGCACATGTGAGTTACAGCAATTTGTGTAAGCACAGAAGAGCACACAACCAGTAGTCTGTGTGTAAAATCATTTGTTGATTATATATGACAACTAAAGTTAAGTGAATTGCAGATACATTTCTTGATATCTCTGAAAATAAAGATTATGCCTGAAGCACTAAAATGTAAAAATGCTACTGCCAGGTCTGCCTTTGAAAAATCCTGTGATGTGCTGAGCCATCTCCATTTTTGATTGTTGTCAAAGGGAGACAGATGTAATACTGCATCTCAAAATTTGGCCTTTAGGTATTCCATACCTTATTTATTCCTATCTCAGCACATCTTTACTCTACTAAGGCAGAGGCACTTCTGTTCTGCTAGAAAGCCAAAAGAGTTTCAGTTTTTGCTCACAAATGTTTGGTAACTTTCTCTTACCAGATACTTCATTATTTACAACTCTTACTGACAGTTGCTATTGTCATGTTCTGACATGAAATTGATAGCATTCTCCAACGTATGCTGAGATACAGAATGCTGCATGCGAGCAGGGCTGTTTACAAATCCTTCTTCTGACCCTGTGTCTTCTCACATATGGAAGTCTGCTTCTTGAAGAGTGGCAAAATAAAAGGAAGAGAGGAGGAAATATGGGATGGCCAGTTTAGACATGAGGAGCATGACAGTGTGGAGAAAATGGTGAAGAGTACAAATAGGGGTTTGTGACAATTTATGAAAGGCACAGATTGGAGCTGTGTGGAAGCTCTTGCAAAACTTCTTGGGCCAACTAGTGAGAAGGGAACTGTATAGGGAGACATAATGTTTATCAAAGCAATAGACTGATTTACCAGATGAAAGTGTTAATTTTGATGCAGAGAAATTGCACCAGTGACAGCACTAACAGTCTTAGTATGTGGTTGTGCCATGGGGACAACCTAGGAAATATCACATCAGAAACCAATTGTAAGTAATTTCTGCCTGTGCAATATCAAAAGTAAATCTGTAACTTTATAGTGAAGAACTATGCTTAGGAAAAAGTTAATCTGTCATTTCAAAATCCATCAGCAGGTTATTGTAGCATGGACTGTATTTCCTTTAGCAAGCAATAAGCAGTAGTTCTCTATTCAGGCATTACATGGTGGCTGGTGAAATTGTATTTCATAGAGCTCTCTTATTTCTGTTAGTGTGACTGACTTACCCCAAACTGCAGGGCTTTTTCCTGCCTTCCGTGTGTTGCTATATGGCAACTGTTCTTCAGGTCCTGCCAAGGTCTCCTCTCCCAGCTGCCCAGGGATCCTTTCCAGCTTCCCCGGCTAAGCACCATTCCTGTCCTTAGTCAATGTCCTACTTAGCTGAGATACTGTCTCTTACTCCTTTGGGAGCTTCCCCGGTTTTCAATCTAACACCTCAATCAACCACTTACCACAAGCATCATGTGGAGTCCATAATTTAATTTCTTTCTCATTATCTTTACAGTTAAAAATGTCACGCTCCGATTCTTCCAAGACATTCACATTACTGCAGTCAACACTCAGTGTTTCTGAGATGTGTCATTTTCTGCTAGTGCTTTGCAAAATTTTTCCTTTCCTTTTGTTTCTTGGTTTTACTGGAACATTTTACTCTGCTCATAAAAGATGTGGAGTCTCACAAATTGTAGCAGTTCATGCCTTGCTGCTTCTGATGTGTGTCCAGCTCAGTTCTAATTGTGGAATCACGCAGTTTCCTCTCCTTGGCATCCTTTGGAGCAGCATAGACCTGGATCAGAGTGGAGTTAAAAATCGGTGTTCCTGAACAAGTCATGATGGTAATTAAGTTGCCTGGTTTGTAGCCAAGTGGTGCTTTTCTGTCCCTATCACTTAGGATTGTGCCAGTTCCTCTTTTATGCTTTATTTTGTCATGTGAGAAAATGATCTCACTATCTGCTGTCTCTCACTTGCCTGGCCACCTGGCTTTTAAGAGGCCTTCTATGTCATGTCGCTACCTTTGTAATTCATTCATTAGCAAGAATATTTCACCAGGGTGCCAACACAGTCTTACATTCCAGGTTCTGTTAGAACTAAAGAGGGGAGGTGATTTTTACCTGTTAGACATGCTGATAATAAAATACTACATATAGTTCTGCCTTCCACACTTTAAAAAGGATGCAGGAGAATTTCACTGGATCAGAAAAGTTACAAAAAGTCATTTGAGGGCTGTAGGAGATATGTTCCTAGGAAATGTATAGGGAGCTGAAGGTGTTTAGCATATCAAAAGGAAGATCAAGAAGAGATATGATTATAGTGTATGAGTTCCTTCACTAGAAGAAAACATGAAACACTAAAGGGTTTTTCAACTGGTAAGGAAAGGCATAAAAAGAACCAAAGGCCAGATATATTCAAATTAAAAATAAATCTGAAATATATTTCTAAAATTTTGTGTGATTAACACACTGAACACAGTTTCAGACAAGTGGTAGATACCCCTTGAACCTTCAAATCTTCCTCCCTGGGATCTGTACCCTGTTTTTGAGCGATTAATCTGTGATAACTTTGGCACATGAGCTTGATGCACTTTTATGGTTTTTCTCCCTTCTGATCTCTCAAGACCTGAAAATCCAGCTACAGATGGTGTCTGGTAGTGTTCACATGCAGAACTGATAGGTGGGATACATACCACCTACGCCTCTTTCCGAAAGGCCAGCCAGACAGGGAAATTGTTCTAGTGCTCCTGCCCACCACTTGAAGTGCTAAAAGAAGTGTGCACTGAAAGGGCCATACAGAATGAAAGATGCAGAAAAACTTAAACTCCCCTAAAAACTACAGTTACCTGCAATGTGATTTATGGTCATGGTTGGAAATCTGTCTGTGGAGTTAATGGCAATCTTTTGTCAATAATTCTTCAGGCTGATCTCATTACATGTGGAAAAAGTCTTCGACTTTACCAGCAGTGTGTAAATAATAATTCCTTAAGAAACAGTATTGTGCAAAGTTAGTATTTTTTCATGTTTTCAATGTGACAGTTGCTGATCATATGCAGCTTATGGCCTTCTCAAAATGGCTGTAATTTTTCATGGTCCTCAATTTGAGAAAACAGGATAAAAAATTCTCATTCATTCTGCACTACTTTCTCGTAGCATATAAGTTCACCTTCATCCTTGAAGCATCTTTGTCCTCCACGGAGACACAGTTGTAGGAAACAAATGTCTTTTTAGAGACCATCTTAACTGATATAAAAGTCAGCATTGCTAAAGCTTTAAAGCTTGGAATACTTGAATATAATTTCAGTAAAATATAAAGGAACATTGTCAGCTTGATCTTTCCAAAGATATTTACATTTGGAAAACAGGTATTTTCCAAAAAGATTCTTATTTTTGGAAGTATATTGTTAGCTTCAGTCCTTCTAAGGAAATGTAGTACAAAAAGGGGTTTTGTGATTTTCCTATTGGAGTCTGTCAAGGTTATTCTAGGATAGAGTTAATGTTTAGGTAACACCTTAATAAAACCAGACTTCCTTCACTTTTTTTGGTCCAATAACAGGATCTGGTGAGTACAGAGGAGAACAAACAAAAAATGTGGGGTTTTTTTTCTCTTTTTTAGGATAATTTTGCATGAGACCAAATGAAGTTGATTTTTTATCATGAAAAAACTACCGATGGGAAAAAATTGCAATTATTCTTATAGTATCTGTAGATTGGAAAGTCTTACCATTTTACTGAAGTGCATGTGCTGAAAATATGCTCCCCTTGTGCTCCTTGAGCCATGGCACTTTCAAGTTTGGCCAATGTAAGCTGCATCTCCTGCCAGATTAGGGCAGAGCACCTGGCATGGGGTGACAAATCTACTTTCTCAGAGTTGTGTGCATAAAGATGTTCTTAACCTGGACTTCTGTAAAGTGCAAAGGTGACAGTCCTTAATGGAATAACCCTATATTTTTATCAAATTTTTGAGGGTCCTTGAGAGAATAATTTTCCTTTAAAATGGTTACAACTTTTACTGGAAAAAATTTTCAAGATCATTTTCTACCTTTGAATGATTTTGAGAAATAACAAGCTGATGATGGCCTGTTCATGCAGATGTATCAAGCAAGTGATAGATATGTATTTTTCAGGTAATCTGTTCTAGATGTGGTGCAATTAGAAATACTTTATTGATGTAGGAAAGGTGCACAGGTAAAATCAAATTATCAGTTGCTTCTTCTAGCCTAAACAAAAGAACTGGTTTACTCATGTTGTTTACTCATGTGTTGTAGCTTCAAGAATTGAAGAAATTGGATCTAGTAGGCTTGATGTACACCTCGTAATTATACATTCATTTTTTTTCCTGATGGACATATGATGGATATAAGCTTTTGTTGCCTGTTTTTGAGTGAGGGGTGGATTATTTCTGCATTACTAGTATCATAATGGCTTTCTGATTCTTTCACTGATTTTGTGAGTTTAGACTGGTTCTTTAAGTGTTAATGGTTGAAGACTCAATGTTGTTGCTGAGTCCTGTTTTTGAGGGGTATCTGTTTTGAAATAAATTATTGAAGAGTATTTAATACCAGGGTTATTTTGACCTACTACAGCCTTGAATGCTTGATTACAATATTTGCTGTCTTAAGGTGGGCTTTAAATTCTTCACTGCATCCTAAATAAGAATTTGACTGTTTATGTACATGTACAAACCTTGTATTGACTATCAGCCTGCACTGATAGCAACAGCTTTATTTTTCCATTCTATTGCCAATTTAATTTCTCACTCCCTATCATACAAAGAGTTCAAAATAGAAGAAAAGCATTAAGCTCAGAGTGCTACATGAATTAGAAACTTTTTCATTGTAAGATAATTGAACCTTGTTACTGTATGAGCTTTGCACCAGTTAAGTGAATTGCACAATAGGCAATAAATGTCTTTATAGAAACAAAAGACAGTTTTCCTGTAGTAAATCTGATCTGTCTGTGATAGCACAATGCCCATTTTACGAGGATGGGTTTATTCTCATAATTGGCTATTTCCTATCCTTAAATGGCTATATTTTCATGTCTGCTACCTTCTTCTCAGTTTATTGGCCCTGCAGTGACGACATTGACTTCAAAATCAATTGACATTTTATGAAAAGAGTTTACTAGATGTTTAGTTTAGTGAATTAGTGGCATATAGTACATGTGCTTGTCACATTAAATAATTGCTGTTGAAAGTAGGGTATACAGTGGCTAACCTATACATAGACTGTATAAATTTATTTTATTCCAGCATTATTGGAGCTTTTATTTAGAGCTTTTTATTTATTTAAAAAGTTGGCAAAACTCATTTTGGGATGCTGTAAGTATTCTGAATAGTGCTTTTTCACAGAAATTCCTGTCCAGTGCAAGCTGCCATTACATTTGGCAAAGACATTGAATTTCTATACATGCTCAGAGTTACAATCTAGGAAAGTTGAAACTTGTTGTACAAAGTACAACATTGTACAAATTAAAGTATTAAAACATCTAAACTGTGGACAGACTAATCAACACTAAGATATTATTGTTTTATTTGAAAGGTTGTAGTCAACTCTAGTATCTCAGTAGCAGACATGCTGTTTTACCTTCCTTGATTTGACTTTCATTTCTAAAGATGTTGCAAAGCTGTTTCTGGTGTCTAGCACATATGGAATCATTCTTCATTAGTTCAAGTGTATGGTACAGCCAGAGTTACTCAGAAGAGGATCAAGCAGGGCAGGTTTGCTTCAGCCACTCTGCACACACTCTGCACTGTTATATGTAGTCACTGCTCGTTACAGCCTGGGACATTTTGTTATATAGGGGGTTGTGGCATCAGATTTTACCCTGTGTGCCAGCATGAGGATTCTACCCACACACAGCTTACTGCATGAAAGCTGAGTCTTTCAGGAGGTGCATAAGTTGAGTTTCTCTATGCTCAGTCATCTTTGTGCAATCACAATTAAGCCCATGTAGAATTTTATTTTTTAAGAAAAAGGTTTTACTGTTAGGTGAAAACTGTTCACGTGAAAACTTTTGTACATTTTGAATCTATACAAGAGGTGTAATTAAAAGTAAAATTTGCATCTGAGCTGGATTTTTTTAACATTTTCTTTGACTGCGTTTGAGTAAGGAATATTAGCTGATCTTGTCTCTGCTGTCTTTGTGTTCTTATTAATATTGATTTTTCACTTCAAAACTGTTTGCGTAGTTCTTAGAAAAGAGAAACAAGTGTCATGGGTTAAAGCTGAAGAGAAACTCAGATTTTCAGAAGCTGGGTGGGGGTTTCTGCTTACTTGGGTTTTTTGTCCACTTGAACGCAAGCGAGCCAACATGCTCTTGTTTGATGTGAGAAAAACCACATGCTGATGGAGAATGTGTTTCTAGGTGCCAGGTTGACCTGTCGACCCTGAGTAAAGAACAAACCCACAAGATGGAGATGCCTCTAGAGGAAGGAGAGGGATACCTGGTGCTGCTGGTCACTCTCACAGCCTCAGCTGCAGTCACTATCTCTGACCTCTCCATCAACTCCCTGGAGGACCAGAAGGAGCGAGAGGAGATACTGAAGAGATATGTATGAAGTTCTCTTTCATCCTTTGTTAGCAAAATACTGGCCTATATAAAAAATAAATATAATGAGGGGGAAATCTAAATATATATCTTCTATTCAAATCACACCTAGCCAATGAAAATAATTTAAACTAGTTATTAGTATACAAATAGTTACAGCTGGAACAGGTAAATCAAGAAGGCTACAAATGCTCTTTGTACAATAAGGGGGTTTTTTACATGGTGATTGAACTGTTTGATAAGGTGTCACATAACGATAATTTTTACCAAGCACAAAGTGTCTAAGGGATCATACAGCAACTTGACAGTTTCTAGTGATTATGCCAAATAATTTGAGGTTTTAGTGGTTTTCAGCTCTTTTTTTGATCATCTGTTAAAAGGCAAGAAAACTTACTTTTTTTTTGTCGTTATATTAGAGGCTGAAAGCACATTAAAAAAAATGTTTCAAACAATGCTTCAATTTTAAAATATTCTGAAGCAGATTATTTTAACTTCCCAATGTCCTCACATTACGTAGAATTTTTGTAGTTTTATCAAAGCAACAGAGAGGGGAGCTCTTACTCCAGCATTTGCTAATACCTAAATCACTGAAAGTAACTGTCTCATTCCACACGAAGAAAGAAAGAAAAAAATGCTATTTCCACTTGCAATTACAAAGCTTTTATTGTACAATGCTGCCAGGTGTTTAGAAGGGCTTCTCTAGACACTCAGCCATTAAACCAAGCTCTGACTATCAAAGAGGCTGCTTAATTTATTTTTAAGATTTAAAAATATTCCTATTCTATGACGGACATCCTTTCAATAACTGAATTTAATAAAGATGTACCTTATCAGGCTGTGCAGATAACATGAAATCCTAGTACTAATGCTGTACAATATTCTTCAAACAGATTAGCAGGATGTGTGCTTCAGCAAATTTATTCTGTCTATCTCCACTGTATCAGCTGTCTGCTAATGCTTGTACAACTCATACACCAATAGTGTTATCATAAACACAATTTAATAGAGGTGACTTAGCGAGGCTGAATATAATATTCCAAAATGAACTGAAGGCTAAGGTATCATCCACCATCTCTGAAAAATAATTACAATTAAGACAGTTACTACACATTTTGGAATCCACCAAGACAGTCCGTGGTTGTCAAAATAGATGTCTCTAAGTAGGATAATTTTTTGATGGATATATTTTTGAGGTTCCATAGTTCCTACTACCAACAGCAACAATAAAATATTTCTATGGCTTATTCTGTGTGATGATATGGCAGACAAGTGATACTGATGGTTTTGATTATTTCAGTAGCAGTATAGAAACATGTTACAACTGTACTGTTAATAATTTTCTCTAAATCCTCTATTTTTTGTCCCCAGTGTAAAGCATAATTACATGGTATAAGATTGATCTGGTTTATTCCTGTTTCTTGCAAATACAAGGATATGAGTCTGTTCATATATGTACATTGGTGCATGCATTTCAAAACATTTAAATTTTAGGAAGATGTTCATATTGCAGAGGTATGAATTTCTCATTGGATGTTTCTGAAAATTGTGGCATTTGCATATTTTTTTTAGTTTCTTTCTACTGTTTTTGTTAAAATTACCAGCAGAAGAGAGAAATTACCAGGATTAACTTGATTCAAGTGGTTTATTTTCACTGATGATTAAATTGACTTTAGTATTCATATCTGCACTTCAGAACTAATACAAAGACAACATGTGCAATTAGTGAGATGTAGAGTTCCCTGTTGAGTGGCTGTGTTTTTGGGTTTATTTCCTCTTAAAAACATCTAGCTTTCATTTGAGAAATGTATTTTGCACCCTTTCTACTGCCAAAAACAGTTAATGAGCTGACCTTGCCATCAGATCAAATAGCCTTAGAAAATGACTCTATTACTGTCACTTAACCATTTGTAGCTGAACATCAGAACCTTACAAATTAAACAGGCATTACTGTTTGAACCATTATTTTACCACAATTGTCTGAAAAGATTAATTCCTTTTGGGGTGAGGAGGGGGGCACATTAATGGGTACAGACCAAGAGAGATTGTATGACCTTTTCAGAACTGGTGTGCTGAACTCATGGTCCCCCTTGTCACAGTTTAAAAACCAGAGGAGCTAGTTTAGAGAAGTTGTTAGCATTCCATTTTTATTATGACATTTCACAGTCATCCGATTTAATGTCCCTTGACCAGATTGTCCACTGTGAGACGATGGGCTTGAAATGTTATTTAGAGCATTGATAAAAGGTGAGCAGTTCTAAGATGACAGCGAGTCATAAGGCTGGTGGTGTGACATTAATTTTCTCCATAACAGAGATGGAATAAGACGTCATGGTGACAAGCTGTCAATCAGTACTAGCCCCTCAGTGTATCTCAATGCCATGGGATGGGGTATTGCTTCTCCCATAATAGAGCTGAACTGAGATGCTCTTCCTGACAGCTGCTGCAGCCATACAGAAAATATATTATACAGCCTTTCATTAAAAAAATAAAGAAGACTCATCTCCAGAGCATTTCAATCTTTTCCCATCTATTGAGGGCTGAAAGATTCCCAGCAAATCACAGATTCCTCTGCAATGGAAATTCTAGGCTTCAGAAACTATGCGGATTTTTGATACCTTCAACAATAATCATAAATAAGAAGGCAGAATATCATCTGATAAATCATTACTTAAAGTTATATATTTAAAGTAATGTGTTAAAGTAATTTGCTTCTCCAAGAGCCTCTGTTGTGACACTGTATTCATTTTCATCAGTCTCCCCAGTCAGTATGTGCAGTAAATGAATCTAAGCCAGCTACTTTCTGGAAATAAAAGTTCAAAAATTCTGTGGGATTCTAATAAAGGTGGCAAAGTGAAATATAGCACTGGCACCCTTTTGAAGAGTGAGATAACCAGGATGAAATTTGGAAAAGGTGGACTGTGTGGCACCATAGGAAGCGGGTGGTGTCGCTTGTCTTGCTTTGTATTTGGTTTTTGCTTTGTTATATTTCTACAGCTTGGTGTTTGTTTGCGTTGCTGGGAAACTTGGGTAGAATGTGGAAACGTTTTAGTAAGTCTTGTCATTTTCATCATGCGTATTATAGCAGAATTATCTCTGTTCTGGTACCAGTTTTGATAAGAAGCTTCCAAACCCTGATCATCGTAATAGATGAGAGGTGCCAAGACACTTTTGAATTATACCAGTGCTGTATCTGTAAGACTATCTCTGCTACCCTCAGCTTGTAAGCACATAAACAAGGGGTTGAGTGTGTGCTGATTAAAGTGGACCATTAGTATTTTGAAGTCATATTTATAATGATTACCTTATAATTCTTAAAAATTTATTCCCTGTTACCCTGTTCTAACATGATGCATATATGTAACATATGGGGTACTACACTTAATTGGATTTTTAAGTTCAGTGTAGCTAGGTCAAACCTTCACTATAAACAGTAAATGGTCAGCTGGAGTTCGTGAAATTCGTATCAGTGTGATTGAACTATTAGAATTATCTTATTAATAGAAAGACAAGGATGCATATTATATGTCTAAAATCTTAATGGATAGATTCTCTGTGCAAAAGCATACTGTTTTTGCAAGCTGACATTTAATATTTCATTTAAGCAACACTGTGATTTTAAGATTCAGGGATGTAACTTATTCTCATTTTCTATAACAGTAAATTTTACTTTTGTAATAAATTAAGGACTTTTTGTTTATTCTGATGCTTGCTTTTTGTAGAAATCTGGACATTGTCACAGGCAGTGGAAAAAGTTTCACCACATCAAAATTTTAGAGAAAACCATAGGAATTAAATACATTAGTCCAGATTTAAAAATATTTCAAAATAAAGGTATGGGCTAGTATTTATCATCAAAATTTGCAAAACCTACCAAAAATGTGACCACATATATAGATTTGCAAATCTAGTTTTAGTTTATTCTTTTGGAATTCCTCCCCTAGGTTATCTAAGAACTGAAAAATAAAGCCAGGCTAGTTATTAATTGATTCTAGATTCAAAGTTGCATTCAATGTTTTATCGTTTAAAACTCTGCAAATTTTAAACAATACTAAAAGCTAGAGTTTGAGAATTATAGCATGTCACACACCTAATTAGTGCAATACTCCCAGTTTGTTAGTTTTAATTACTTGAAAAAGGAGCAGCAGTGGAACATGGTTTTTAATAATCTTTCTAAATCTGTGTTGGATGAATAAATGCGAGTGTTAGTGTAGTGAATTCTGTTTCCTTCCTCTTCTTTATATATGTGGATATTAAAGAAATTTATGCTAAAAATATAATGATTTATGATAAGAGATTTCTGCCATGGAATTTGAAATGTATTTAATTCTTTTTTTATTCTTTCTGCATATGATTATTATGAAAGTTATTTTGTAAGTGTTATCCTCTTTTGATTGCTTTTGCTGATGTTATTCACAAGCTTATATAGGTGTATATGGTATATGCAAGCTTGCATGTAATAGTCAACTACAAAAATCTATATTGGCCCCAGGTCACTGCTCACGATAATCTTGGAGCCATCAGAGGGAAAATGTGAACACAGATCTTGCAAAATAAATCAGGGAGAGGAATTGTTTTATTTTTTGTGTTAATTTCTTAATATACTGCTATAATTTCAAATTTTGAAGTACAGTTATTCCCATAGTATTAGAGGATTAATTCACTAGAATTTGTGTTACATTTAATCAATCATATTCTAACTTTTCCTATGTAATTTTCATTGATAAATTAAAGCTGCAAAATACAGGAAGAAATGCAAACAACTACATGTTCTTCAGCAAATGATATTTAAAAGTTTGAGTTTGTAGACAGAATTACAGTAATTTACATCTGGACTAGGGAGGAGAGTATTAATATTGCTTTTGGTTTGTCTCTTTTGCAATCCAGAATTATTTTTCTTTTTATTATTTTTTAGAGTCCATTGATGATGTTCCATAACATCAGTGACGTGGGATTTCTTCAGGTGAAGGTCATCAGAGCAGAAGCATTGATGGCAGCTGATGTCACAGGCAAGGGTTCATTTTGTTTCTGTGACACTGAATACCGTAGTAAGATTTGATGTTTTTAGAATTGGGAAAAAAATGCTTAAAACAAATGTTCACCTACGGGTTATGTTCTGTTTGTGCACTTTCACCTTCTGCTCATTAATGAAAAAATCTAAACACAAATGAAAGTTTTGTAAACAAGGCAACAAGCCATTCTAATGCTAGCAGAGCCCTGTGTAGGTTATTTCTGATAAAGCTGAAATATACATTTTGCTCCATCAGACATTCTATAAAATTTACATAGAAGAAACTTCTTTTATTTTAGTAGCTGAAACTATACAAAATTGTCAACATTAAATTACAAGGCACAAGGCAAATAAAAGGTTCCAGACTTAGATATTAGTTTAAAGTTGTTGCCAAAAGAACCACTTGATACCTGTCAGATATTTAGCAAGGCTGCTGTTGGTTTCAGACATTTCAACTGAATGCAGTTTGCTGTAGCTACTGCTTATCTTTTTAAGATAAGGAAAATAGGATTTTTTTTTAATTTTCTATTTTATGTTCTAAGTTGAATGGTTAATTTGACATGTTGCTTTGCAAAATAAAGAAAAAATATTTCAGCCATACTGACCATATTTCTCCAGAAATATCCAAGTTATCTCCTTTGAGTACAATCACCTTCATACAATGAGTTGAATGGAGCAAAACGAGCTGCTTCTGTGTCAGAAAATAGCTGTGTCTGCTTTAAAATAATAATGAAAATTTAAAAAAATGTGAAGAGAGTAAAAGGAAATTAGAATAAATGTTCTGTTAAAGGAGCAGATGTAGAGCAACTTACTCAATTTTTAGTAGTTTATTGATAATTAATATGAGTACCAGTATTTCAGACAAGGTAATAGTGGTAAAATTTCATTTTATTGCTGAAATTGTGGCACACAAAAATAGCAGGTTCTATTTTTGGTGAGGTTGTAGAAATGCTTCTAAAGATCCCTCTGTCTGGTTTGACCTTATAATCCAATGTTGTCTGAACAGAGAGAAAGATTAAGTTATTCAGGGGCAAATGGGATAATTCAGTCCCTGACCTCGTTCAGTCTTTGACTTTTCCAAATCAACATGTTATTTGTGCTGGTTGAACAATTTTTTGGAAATATATTTGATTTAATCAAAGATGTATAGAGCTACCAAAATTTTTCAGACGTTATATTTAGGATGACAGACAGGAAGATGGGGAAGAACACTCAGTATCTTCCCTTGTTAGTAAGAAAAACCATTTATACAGCAGATGTATTTTGTAAGATGGCTGCACATTCCAGATATGAGGAGAAATATATTCTGGACAAAAGTAACCAGATATTTTGAAAAGAGGACAAAGTGGTATTATTATCTGTTGTTGAAGTTTATAGCTATTTTTAGTAACTTGTAGTTAGGTACAGGTCATTCATTTAAAATAAAACTTTGAATAGTAATAGTGAGAAATAAAGTAGGGGTTTGGTGATGGTCAATAAATCATGTTTGCAGAAATTCTCAGAATACTTGACCCACCTTTATTCAACTAAGTAATTACTGTGGAGAGTGCTACCATCAGTGGTGTTATTTACACCACTAAGGATTGCTTCTATGAGTAAAAGCTAAGGTCTAGTTTGCTCATCTTAATGTATTGTGTTTTCAGAGTTAATCTTTTGCCCCTGGGTCTGAAAAGTAGCTGGAACAACAGTATAATACCTGGGAGTTTTGCTCTGTTTCCTGTCTGCTAAACATATCCCATTTCCCTTCCAGGAATCTTTTCATGTGAAGTAATAAATCAAAATTTATTAGTTAGAGCTGAGTAGATTTTTTAAATCCTTAATATTCCATCATTAAACATAAGCACAGAGGGAAAAAGATTTCTGTAATCTTTTAAGTAGTCATCAATCCTACTACCATTGCAAGGATTTTTTTCCCCTTTCAAAATGTGAAATTTTTCCTTTGTACCATACGTTGAGCAGCATTGTAATACTGTACTAACTCTGTGTGAATAAAGAGCGGTTGAGACTCCTGTTGAATCAATGAGTAAAAAGCACAAATTACTTTTCAATAAAACCCTCAATTCTACTCCTTTCCTCAGAAAGCTTATAGCCTCCCTCAGCAGAATGCTACTACAGTAGGTCACTTTAGTTAAGCCCATAATAAACTGTCGATAGCCAAGGGCAGTTATTTTTTCTCCATTTTCAATAGCCTAATGTTGGACAGTGTGCTTCAAATTCTTAGGGTTAGAACAGATTTTTTTAAAAAGAGAGTGATTGGGGGTGGTGGTTTAGGTCTCAGCTTACAACTCCCCCCCCCCAAACACATGCACATGCAATGGATAATGTGCCAGGATGAGCTGAAATTTCAGTTAAGTTGTAGGCAGGGGAGCAAGTAGACATTACCAGTTTTGAAATGCTGTGCTGCTGGAACATGCCATAACTGGATATTAAAAATACCCCAGAAAAGTACAGTCAGACTTCTCACTCAACCCACTTGCAAGGAGATCTAGGAGAGGAAGAACCACTGAGGGCTTGAGAGTCTCCCCACTTGTGCTTGAAAGTTTAACTTGTTTTTTGGGAGAGCTTGAAATATAAGGTATCTTTCAGGACCAGGACCTTTGGGAAAATTACTGGGTCTCTGAGGTTGTTTCCCCCAGAAAAACAGTGTAGTTCCATGATCAATACACAATTTTAGGGATTCCACCAATGCAAAATTATGTTCTGTTGGAAATTATGGTCACAGCAAATACACCTTTCTGGAAATTGTGTATTATTTAGTATAAATTCTTTGAAAGTGTAATCTAATCTGATGAATGAGAAGATACTGAGAATGAAGTTTACTTTTTCCTTCTCTATCTGAGCAGAAACTCTCAATTGAATCTTCCATTGTGTTTTAGCTACTCAGTGCATGGCTTTTGTCTCCCTAAATCCTGGGTTGGAAAGGGTTATATTCCTATTTCCCTAAGTCTTTGCTTGCTCGTGATGTCTCTGGCAGACTTTCTGAAGGATTTGGCTGCTTATAGAGCCCTGGCAGAATAGGTGCTGTGCCTACAGTGACATCCTTTGATATGAAGAGATTTTGTGGTGGTTCAGTAAAACCCAAAGTGTAATGGACTCATCATCACAGTTGGCTTCTGACATTATACATATGGGTTTCACCTAATCCATATAAATTACAGATAGTAAAGCAATAAGCCCTTCACTGTCACATAGTTTAGGTTTAGGCAATAGTCAGATATATTTATTCCTTCTGCAGCATAGTCAGGTATAGCTGGGTGGTTGTGCAAGGCTGCTGGCTTTGTAAAGGCAGTGTCTGCATCTCTTTTACTGGGGCAGATGTATTGCTCCTTTTCCTTGTGTCATGAAATAAAATTCAAAATCTCTGCCTTATCATTGATAAAAAGTAAGCAGAGTGGGAAAACATGTGCCACGGGTTTGATCGATTTGAGTGAAAGTGCTGTGCTTTTAAGGAATAATAGTTAGCAACTCAGATTCATTAGCAGAGCAAAACTCAAGCTCCATAAGATGGCCTGACTAGAAAATAGATTGTTTTGTAGTCTTTGGGCTTTAATTAAGATGTGTTCAATTCTAGCCCCCTGGCTCCCTTCTCCCCCTCCCCCCACCCTCCTTGCTGTGTCACAGACCAGCGATCAGACGCTTTCAGAGGGTCCAGCCCATGACTTTGACCTTCTGCGAGGTCTTGTGTTCCCTGGGGAACCGTTCAGCTCATGAGGTCTGATTTCACACTTCCAGGATGCCTTGGCTCTCATAACAATGACAGGGAGACAAAGCCCTTTAGAGTGGGCCGCATGGGGACTTGTTTAAATTGGAAACTAGAGAGGAGTCAAGGAACAAGGTTACAGGCTACAGAATAGTGCTTTTAATAAAGAGCTCACAGCTCTGGTTCAGCTCAAAGAGGGCTATCTCTGTACAATTAATTGAGACATTTATCTGGAGCATCTTAGGCCTCCACTTTCTCACAGAATTATGTGATAAATATCAGCTAAGAGGCAAATGAAATGTGCATGAAATGAATTTTTAACACTTTGATTACTGTGTCTTCAGTCTTCATTAGAAGTAGATTTATTTGTATTTCTGTCCTCATTATTAATCAATGGTCTGTGTTTTTTTCTGAGTACTCTGATTTCAGAACCTTATATATCAGAGATGGTTTTACTAAACAGCTCATTGATATTTAGGTTTGTTTTCAAAAGCTTTTCAGGCTTTTCCTCCTTGAAAGAAGAGAAACTAAGCATAGAAAATGAGTCAGATTTTTGTTTTCTTCCTTTTTTTTTTCTTCCCCTCAGTTTTATGTCTGGAATTCAGCCTCTCTTCTAAGAAAATTCCATGTTAAAATTTTGATTACAGTACTTGAAAGTAGGCTGAAGAAACCAAGATGGCTAATTTTGCTGAATGTGAATGTCTTTTCTAAAATCTGTCCTGCTAAACTGTTCTAACGTCACACATGCAAAAATGGTCTTTGAAATGGTTCTTCAAATGCTAGGAAATGTCAGAGTGATGAACACAAACATTAAATTCACAAAGGTATGGAAGCCCATGCATGTAAAATTGAAGGAATAAATTCGGAGGCCCTTTGGAAATACGATTCCAAAAGTAATTTGCTCAGTGAATTAGTGCAAACAGATTTCAATATACACTTGAACTGTCTCCACAAAGTACAAAAATCTAGCAGACGGGCAGAATTCTGTGGTAGATAAAATATTTCATCAGGTCCTATCATTTAGGTCACCTGAAGACTTTGGTCCAGTGTAATGTACAGCAAAGGTACTGGGTTTTAAGTACCAGTTCTAGCATAGTAACGGGGGAAAAAAAAAAAAAGGATTAAAAAAAATTTTTTGAAAGATATTTTATTAAAAGATTTTTTTTGTTAACCATAACATTTATAATTATACATACAATGAAAGGATGACTTGAGTTTTTGGGTGCTTTTTAAGTATTCTGTGGAGAGGGGTTTAACTTGATTATGGCATTACGCTGACTTGCCTCGTAAGATACCTCAAGCATTCATGGTATCAGTCTGTTGCAACATGTTTGCATCAGCACATAGAGTAGAATTCTAATTCCCATTTTAAAGATGGAAAACTAAGAAAGGTTAACTGACTCAGCTCAGGCCAACAGAGCAAGTCCTTGTCAAAGGTGGCATTTCGCTTGGGTTCTGTACTTAATCCATTAGATAAGGCAGCTTCTCATGCTATTGAGCCATTGCTTCTCCTGGCCAAAGGTCAGACTGACTGTTCTGCTGCAAGCAGCTGGCTGGCAGGGAGCTTGGAACAACATTAGTGACATTAGTGTCTGCATGAGTGGCATTGCCCCCCAGAGTCATGAACTGGCTGTCTTGTCTTCTAAAAAAATAAAGGCCTTTTTAGCTATGGGACTTAGATCCGTAATGGATAGGCATGGCCAGAGGTAGGAGAGAATCATAATAGCCTATGAAATATTCAAACAATATTTTTGCTTTTATAGCCATGTTAAAGTTGGTTGAACTTTGGGAAGTTATGGTTTGAGAACTTCACTTTTAAATGTAGAAATTGAATTGAAATTCCTTATGAAGTTTTTAAACTGTCCAAAGCATTTTTTTTAGTTTGGTTTGGTAAAGTAATGTCAATAATGCAAAAACTAATATAATATTTAGTTTAGAATAAGGCTAATGATTTTATGAAAATTGGTTCATGGTCTAGCTAATGCTGAAATTTACTTTTATCAGTTTTTGTAACTTTATGGACTGTGAAATGACAAAATTATGAAATAATTTCTTTCCTTGGAGTTATACTGAAGCAATACATGTTTTCCGTAGCCATGGTAGAAGTATCTCTGGAAGACTAGTGGGTATCTAACCCAGTGCTATCTGCTACCCCTTGTGACTTAATACGTCAGAAGTACAATAAGTTTTTCAGAGGACAGGTAGATCTGCCATGTGCTCCCTTGCTTGTATATACTCTGAGGAACAATTATATCAATGGTAATTCCTAGGAAGAGCCCATAGCAGCCTTCATTAAGAGAGTAAGAACAGTTCTACAGTGACTGATGGTCTTCATGATTTTTTCATTTTCATTCCTACAGGCTGGAATTTTGGTGATTGACGATAGAGAAACATGATATTTATTACTGTACACAAGTGTTTTCTTCCTTTCTAAAACAGAGAATTATCCTACTGCATAAAATATAGATGTTTCCATATTTTCGTGTACTAAAGACACTTGTTTTACAATATTAACTGGATACTAAGCAGATGACATGCAGTTTTCTGGAGACAAGTGCATGTATTTAATAGAGTTTATGATAAAAAAATATTACTGTTGAACTCGTACAAAACATGGCAAGCAAGTTATTCAGATTTAAAATTTGACAGCTTTTCATCAAAGAAAAATCTGCTTTGTATATAAATGGAGCTAGGAAGTGAGTGCAAAAGTGCAGTTATATTCAATTGAAGCCTCTGTTTGAAAGAACTGCTATGTTCCAAAATTAATTTTTGCTGGAAAACAGCTTGCTAAAAACCAAAAATTTATATTGGATGATTTTCACCTTGGGGACCATTGAAGAAGGCCTATATAAGTTGCCTAGAAATATAAATTATACCATATTGCAGTTTGACAGCTCTAACATTCAGGTGAAATTCATGATTAGGCAAATGAAAGATCCTTGCATGTGAACTGGTCACATGTCTTTGCCATCTCTTGTGAAAAAGCAGTATTTTGTAGTTGACTTTGAGATGACACCCAATGGTTTGTTGATCTAGCTGTCCCCCTAGGTTGGACAGTTCAGCTGGTTTGCAGCCTGCAAGATGGGCTGCAGGGGTGTGTGAGATCAGCCCACCAGCCTGTGACCATCTAGATACAAGGGTTTACACACAAGTCTCCTAATATATTTGGTGCTTGCTTGTGAGTACCAGCATAGAGAGCCAGATGAAAGTCGTCTGGTGTTTGAGCTGATGGAAAGGGCCTTTCCCACACTTTTCCACTAAAAACACAGGCTGTGTGGTGCTGTGGATACTTGAGAAGAAAATCAAGAAGGTGAAATTGTGTAGAGATTGAGGCTTTGTTGTTTTGATTTTCTAAATATTTTGAGAAGCAGTTAAAGGTTGCTTCTATTAATCACTATTTAGGTCTCATTTTCATAACGAAAAAGTTCATTTTGTATTTTCTTGCAGGAGAAAAATGTTTAGGTGACCAACCTGAACAGATAATGAATCTGAGCTGTCTTTGATTTGTTTGTGAATAAGTCCTTGTTTGTGAAGGACTTCCTGGGCTCTGAAGGACTTTGAGTTTTGAAGAAAAAACAAGTAACATATCTCTAGTTCCTCATTGCTACCTCTTTTGGAGGGCTGAGGCTGATTTCATGTTATGGGTGTACAGTTCATCCAGGCACATATGGTAGTTCTGAGAAATAAGGTGACAAGTAAAAGACTAATTTAAATTTATGTATACATGATTTGCAATGTGAGGGACACAGTGCTGACTGAAGTAAAACACTCTTCTTAAATTTAAGTAAGGTAATCTCAACTTGTGCTCTGGTCTTGCACTGTCTAAAGACATAGGATAGCACAAACAAAGATATCTGTCAAACTAGGTGCAACATGTGGCCTAAAATTCAAAAGCTTCAAAGATAAAAATAAAGATAGAATTCAAAGCTTCAAAAGATAAGTAGCTCTTTAGGATTTTTTTCAGTGGTGGCATACATTACAAAGTAGAACTCCTAGAGTTCATTCTCAGATGGTCTAGTTCTATAATGGGTAAAGGGGGAAAACGGTGAGAGAGATCTGTCAAAAAAGAAGTTGCTTTTCCTTCCAGTTATGCATGTATTGTAAATTAGCAGTTTATTTCTATAATTTCAGGAGCCCTGAGGACTGTACAAGTAGAGACCAAAAAGCATGAGACATTACAGTGAAAGAATGGATAAATTATTAACTTTGTATTGTGGTTTTCTGCAGGTTTGATTTCAGTAAGTTGGAAGGTGTACTTTGTTTTTTCTCTGCCTACTTTTATCATGAATTCCTGCAATCAGTGGTAAGACGTGATAGCAGTTAGCCTCACTGTGGTCACAGGATACTCAAAATTTTCAGTGTTGGTGTTGGTGCTGCTGGAAGCATGCTTTTAATGTGTGTCTTAGGGAGGTGGCAGTTATCTTATTCTTGTACAGCACTGACCACATGCTTAGGAATGTATTGAGAACTTTGTTGTGGATGTCTGCCTGATTAATATGTCTCTAAAACCACTGGAACAATAGCTGGAGGCCTACAGAAAGCACAGACTAGGGATTGCTAGTTGGAAGATCCTCAGTAGATACAGAGGGTTTGGTAGAATTTCTTGATGTATGAAAGGTTATATACAGTTGTGTACTGCAGTCGTGGTTTAGTTTATAGTGAAAGGCGTTGTCATAACTATATAATATGGAATTATATAACTGAGCATAGGCAGCATAAGACTAATCAGAGGTTTTTAAGTGTACTTTTAGAAAGGCTAGAAAGAGGGAGAGCACATCCTCTTCTGAACGTGTGTGGTTCTTTTCTGAAAGAATGAGGAAAACCATTTCTGTATCTTTTGTTTGAAACAGCTAATCACATTAACTGACAGAAGTTTTCTGAGGCTGACACTGCCTTTGTTAGCGTGTGTTCTGCTTAAGGTACTGGTTTGAATAATATAGTGGTGTTGATCTTTTGGATCCTCCTAGAGACCAAGGAGACGTAAGGACTTTTTTACTATTTTAGTACTGGCATGAGGCTTTCTTTGGGAACATTCTCATTATTTTGAACACTCTTGAAATGCAGCAGGTTGCCAAGGCTGTCAGTGAGAATTAAGATTGCAGTTACTCTTTCTAATAATGAAAACTTGAAAGATGACAGATAGACATGAGTTTCGCCAAGTCTCCATGCATTGTTCTGTCTTTGTCTTTCTGGATCGCGTTCACTTATTTGGGTTAGTATCTTAATAATGTTTGCACATACCTTATGCTGAGCACATCAGCAATGAGTGGTGCCTTTCAGAGGCCTAGCTTGGTTATGACTATTTCAGCATATGGAAGAAGTGCCCATAGGCAACGGTGAAGCTGCATATGGGAACTTTTTAAACAAATAAATCTGATAAACTCAACATTCCTTAGCAGAGATGTTCAAAGCTGGGAAAATTCTCTTTATCAGCTGTGGTATCTGAACCTTCCCTTGAACTGTGTCATGATATTGCCTCTATTCAAATTTGTTCTTGTAGTATTTTCAAATAATAGGGTGGAGGTGTGAAATGTTGGCTGTAAGTGAGGAAAATTTTAATTTCTGCAAACCATTTGTCTTTGGTTTGATTGAGGAGCTCTGTAATTAATGTTACAGATTATTGACTGATATCTATGTAAATCTGTAAGAATAGTCATTGAAAAAGTGCATGCCAAGAGGCACAGAAAATAAATGTAGTAAATACCCTCTCTTTGTTTATAGAAGATACCCTGTATATGCTGCGATGTAATTTATTGTGTCTGTATATGTTTAACTCATATTGTACCACCATATGCAAATATGATTGATAATACTTTAAAAAATGAGATATAGTAGTCCACCTGCTCTGCCAGTGCTGCCTTGTTATTTTAACTATCTTCTGGGTGTTTCTTTTTCAAATACTGAAAGCTAAGGAACTCAAATAATATAAATAGTTTAGATTTCCTATCACCTTCTAGTCTTGTGAAGTAGAACCTTGAGATGTGTGGTACATCCCTTTCTGCTGACCAATTAATTGTATAATTTTTCAAGATAATGGGAAACATTCAGGAGTATATGATTTTCTAGAGAAGGTAAACATCAATTAACTGTAATTCACAATATCTTTAAAACAATTATTCTTTATTATTAAAGTTAATAATATGCACATCAACCCTTGGTGTAGTCAAAATCAATACTGTAGTTTGGGAGTTGTGGTCCCTGGACAGCTTTGTCTAAGTATTGATTTCATTGTCATTTGTATAAGGTATGAAACAAATTATATGCTTCCCTAATATCATTAATGTAGCCCTACTAATGTAGCTTCTGTTGCTACTCAGTTTATAGTTTCTAATAACAGATTTTTAAAAAATACAGAATTATTAAAGAAACTGAGAAACAGAATTGCCTAGTATGCTAGATTTAATTGTGGAAGGCCAACACCAACATTCAATGTATTTTGAACAGTTTACTGCACAAAGAAAGTCTGGAGAGAAGAGCAAGCCATGAGGTGCTACACAACTCAATTGTTCATTTACATCAGACAAAGTTCCCCTGGGTCCAGGAAGCTGCAATTTGTTGTTCAGCTTTCTACTTACATGAAAATAATGTATACACTAGTACTCTGCCAAAGGCAAAGGTTACTCCCTTCAGCTGCTGTTGAAAATAAAATATGATAAAAGCAAGATTACATGCCTCTGTTTTGGGCAGCATTTATAGCAGTTGTCATTACTGACATAATTTGAAATAAGAATTAAATAATTTAGTCCACAATGTGATTTCTTCCCTTTATTGCCTCTTTATTGAAAGGGGTCTTCCCACCATGCCCCTCATGTTTTCATTGGTGTTCTTTCCATCAGAGCTGTCCCTTAGGTCTACCTCGCTACCCCTCCTGAACCTGCTAGGAAATTTCAGAATTGCCCTGAAATGCTGAAGATGCCAATCCTACCACCTTTTTCTCTCTCTCACTTTGGAGCACTCCTTTTTTAGAAAGCCAAACTGTTCTTAAGCATCAGATTCAGGTGTCTACTTTTCTTCTTATCCTTTTGCCCTAGTTTGGCCCAGGATGTGCGAGGGCAGACCCTGGAGCCGTGTGGGCCTGTCTAGGCTGTTATTCTATACACTCAGATCATCCCTGGTGTGTGGAAGTCAGGGAGTCTCACATCCAAGATGAAGAGGTCATGGCTTCTGGTGGAGGAAAGCAGGGGCAGTGCAGAGATTCAGCAGCCATTTTCTCCCTTTCTGGGGGAGTGTGTGGCGAGTGGAGTGGTGGGTTGGTGCTTGTCCCAGCTGGAGGATTTGTCCAACATGGTGGTTTTTTCATTGTCTTGGTCTTGAGGAGAAAAAGTGCAGGTGTGGGAAGTTTGTGTGCCATTATCTTTCATTGTCTCAGGCTTGTGGGAAAAACGGTGGTGGAGGGAGTGGTGGGGTGGCACCATCTGTAGAGGTGATGTGTCAGACTCAGTGAGCATTTTGCATGTAATCACCCTTGCTTGTACACTGTTACTGTTTGCTTTCTGATCTCATTGCCGTTTCCTGCGAGTTGTTACCTCAACCCGTAACTTCTGCCTTTTAGTTTCTCTCACCTGAAAGAGGGACTGGGGAAGAGGGGAACAGCTTAACTTCCTGGTGGGCTTAAACCACAACACCTTTCCAAAATCAAACCTGAAAAGAGTTAGGGTCAGTCTCATGTTCTACCCCTAAACTTGCAGTTGTGATTGTTTTTCTTGTGCTTTCCTCAGTATCTAAGCACTGCTTGGCTGCAGTCTTTTGCTGTAAGCTGCCTATTTCATATTTAAGGATACACACACACACATGCATGCACACTTGCTTTGCCCATTACTTTTCTTTAAAGGGAAAAAAAATAGTCTTCCATATCCATTTCCATTATCCTGCTTGGACACAATTATCTACATAATGCATTTTCAAAGCAGCAAATTCATACTTTCTCCTTTGGTGTCTTTCATGCTGAGGGACCTCTTCGTAAATATATCCAAAACTAATTTTTTGTGCTTTAATGTATAATAAAATATCAACCATGTTTGCCTTTCTGCTGTGCTGAGACTACAGTCTGTCATTCCAGCCCATACCATCTCATTCTTTAGTTGTGCTTGCCCACTTTGTCATGTATTAGGCTTTTATATGAGGCTGTCTTTAAGATTCTTTGATTTTGGGGAGAGGATTTGTACAGTGCAAAACATAATACAGCATAATAGTCTTTGGATAATTTTCGTAGGTGCTATGTTATAACAAATAATACAGAATAATACATTTCCTTCATATCAAAATACTCCCATTATGTTGTCTTTAAAGTCAATGGAGAATCGATACCATTGAAGTAAAGTTTTCTTAGCTGTCTCACAAGGGTACTTGGCAACTTTTAGGAACATGCTGTGTTTCATCAGAAGAGTCTGTATGGTGATTTTTCCCCCTCTGCCCCCTTTTTTTTAAGGCAAAAGAATTGTTCTTTAGGCAAAGAATGTTAATAGATTATGGAGATGAGAAGTGTGCTATGAATATCTTGAATATAGTGCAGACCATTACAGTGAAGCTCAGAAAATGAGAAACATCCCCCTAAACTTGTTTTTATTTAAAGCTTGCTCATCATGTGTTTTCTTAGTTCATAAAATTTGTTCCAAATTTTCTCTTACAGGTAAAAGTGATCCATTTTGTGTAGTTGAATTGAACAATGACAGACTGCTGACACACACAGTCTACAAGAACCTCAATCCAGAATGGAACAAAATCTTCACATTGTAGGTGTTTGGATTTAGTTGGGGGAATAGATGGGCAGTGGGTTTTGAGTAGTTTTCTGGAGATGAGGGTGTTGGAGAGGGAACAAAAATACTTAATGGTAGTTCTAAAGGAGGATAGTGATGACATACTGATATTGCTTAATCCAAATACAATTTGAGAATTGAAAATATGAAAAAAAAATAGAGAAATGGTATCATTTTAAATTTTAAAAATGTCAGGTCTGTTTCTTGGAAACCAGGTATAAATAATGCTATGCACACCAGACTCCTGCTAGGTTCAGCAAGAGTTTCAAGGGCCACATCCAATGTGATGGATTTGCCCCTGAAGTTTTGAGTGGGGATAAAAAAGATACTGTGACTATGATCTTCATTAAAATGTGGTTATTAACTGTAAAAAATATTAGATAACTACATAAAGTTAGAAATTCTACATGCATTTATATTTCTCTGAATTATGCTGAAATACTTTCCACTTCTTGTTTCCATTTACCAGCTGCACTTCTCACAATACCATCTAGTATCATACTAGTACAGTCCAGCTGTTGGGTAAAATACAGTCTAAAACAATTTATTGGGAAGTGATGTGATTGGGTTTTTTAATCCTTGTGTTATTTTGAAGACAGTTAAAGGCTTCTATTTTCAAAATAGAAAAAGGGTTTTCCACAGACAAAATGACCTTGTTGTTTGCCTTGCTCAATTGCCTCTTTTTCCTCCCTTCTCTCTATCTGACTGTAATGTGACACCAATGAGTAGAAAAAACTGATCATTGCAGGTCTTACTGCTGCTGAAATCTGTAACAATCCTCTACAAAAACAGTAGAAGCTTTAGTTTTGTGTACACTTACTTCACTTTATCATACATGAAAATGCTACATTTTGCTCTTAATCTCAAAACTCAGTGTGATTTTAATTTTTCTTTTCCCGTCTAGATTTGTCGTTCATCTATTTAGCATCCACAGGTTTTCTTGACCTGCAGTGAGCTCTCAGATATTAATTCAGAGCAAAGGAAAAAAATCTCACAGTAGTAGTACTTTTCAGCAGCTTCTTACAGTAGTTCCCATTTCTGTATCTGCAAAACCATGCTAAATTTACCTCTACTCAACAGTGGTCTCTGTACAAGAAATCGCCTGGATTTGTAGAGGACAAAAGACTAATCAGAATCAAATAGAAAACCTCTAAAGGCTCTCAAGGCCTTCCTTCTATGTATATTTGCATTTACCCTCAGATTTCTTAGTTAATTTTTGGGCTAGCAATCCCTCATCTGGAGGAGTATATTTTATTGAAGTTGAATTGCTTTCCTTGTATTTGCTGGAACAGCCATTCAATCAAACATGAGTTCTCTCAAACAATTTTTTATATTCAAGTAAGGAATATGAATTTTTCATCCAAAAGTTTGCAATGTACAGCGACATTTCCTGTGCATGGGAATGGAGTGTTTAATAGCTTGCAGTCCTTTTTCCTCAGTTGTACCTGAGAGATGCATTGTTTCATATTGTTTATTCTTTATTTGCTGTAATTTATTGTATATTTGTAATTAAACAAGCATTTAAGAAGTAAAGAACTTGTTCTTAGTGCAAGGATATGCTCTTGTAGCTTGTAATTATTTCCATTTACAAACCTACAGGTTTCACTGTACTTGCTGTAAGAATTGCCACAAGGGTAGTGGTGTTTAAGAGTAGCTTTTAAAAGCTCTCTGTCCTTCAGCTGGTGGCTGCAAATCCCCCGGTGCTGCTCTGTGCAGGTCACACAGTGCAAACCCCAGGTACGAGATTTAAGGCGACATCCTTCAGAAAACTGCTGGAAAAACCTTGCAGACAGAGAGAAAGGGTGATAACTGCAGCCCTCAGAAAGTTTTTGGGTTATAAAAAGCCTTGGAGAGTGAGAGAGGGAGGGAGAGAGAGAGAGAAAGAGAGAGTAATCATTGCAGCCCTTAGGAAGCATTTTGGTTATATGCAGAAATGTCTCATTTACTTGCACTCAGTTCTCCTCCATGGCTTGGAAAAATAGACGGATATCTGTGCTAACCTTTTACAGTTTTGTCCTTGGTACCCGGTGGAGTAAGTGTTCTTTCTTCTGTGTGTACTTCTCCCCTTGTAGCAATATAAAGGACATCCACTCAGTGCTTGAAGTGACAGTTTACGACGAGGACCGCGATCGAAGTGCTGACTTTCTAGGCAAAGTTGCTATACCATTGCTGTCTGTAAGCTTCGTTCACCTGACATACTGCTCTGAATTTTTCCTGCTAAAGGGGGGAAAGAGGAAAAAAAAATAAAAATAAAAAATTTGCAGCTCTGAGTCTGTCATTTCTCAACCAAGGTCTGTAATAACACTAAAATTTTAACATACTCTATTCACGGCCATGTTGAATCCCATGATAGTTAATTTTTCCTGACAGACTCGGTCCTGGTAATGAACAGGTACTTGTCAGACTTGCCACAGTTGTTTTGGGTTCTCTGTCAGTTTCAGCAGCTGGGGGTCAGGGGTCACCGGGGGGGTGTATTCAGTGGAGACCGCAAGACAGACGGCTGTCATGTCCTTTTCCTGCAGATTCAAAATGGTGAACAGAAAGCCTACGTCTTGAAAAACAAGCAGCTGACAGGGCCAACAAAGGGGGTCATCTATCTTGAAATAGATGTGATTTTTAATGCTGTAAGTCTTAACTTTGGGGTTTTTTGTACTGCTAAAGAGTTCAGTTTCATGAAAGCTTTTGTTCCTGATTTGTAGAGAATTTCTGTCATTCTTCATTTTCTCTAAGCCTTGATTTATACTACAGAATACTCTTCTCCCACTGCTTGGCACACCCACTCTTTTTGTTGCTGCTGCTGCTGCTGCTATTGCTGCTAATGTACAGAGCAGCAACTCTTGTCTCTGTGTATGCTTATGTGTCCTGAGCTTGGCAGCCGTGACTTTGAAACTTGGTAAATTTTGCGAATTGAAGCCTGTGTTATTAGTGAGGAGAAAGTAAACTTGAAATACTGACACTCATTTTAATGCACAGGTGAAAGCCAGCATACGAACCTTAATGCCCAAAGAAACGAAATACATTGAAGAGGAAGACAGACTGTCTAAACAGGTAAAGAGTAAGGAAACACTAATCCCTTCTAAAATCCTTAATATCAAGTGTGCACATTCAAATATCTGGTATCATACTGCCGAGAGTAAAGAATAACATTTTCATTACTTGTTTACGAAAGAATATGATAGGTTGAGAAGTCAGAAACAAAATACATGGGTTTAATGTGTCTCCTCTATAAATTGCTGCCTAATTTCCATGAAATACATGAATAAGAACACAGTTCAAACCATCAGGTTTCACACATATCAAATTATTGCACAGGTGCACGTAAAATAAGTCTTGCATAAATTTTTGCTGTTAACTTTGACCCAAAAGTTCTCCATTTGTTGCAAGGTAAAGAGCCAGCATTCTTTTAGCCAAATTTCAAAGAAGTTACTTGAATAAGGTTTGAATCAAAGGTGAAAGCAGACTAACACTCTTTGGAATCCCACGAATAGGAAATGTCTCGACTCTTTCTTTTTTCTCTGGATATTTTTGCTACACACAATTTTAATGCTTTGGTAAAAAATTATTTAAACACACGTATTTTTCTGCACTCAAACTACTTTGGACTCAGTTTTTCGTGTTCCACAAATGTTGTATCTTACATGGAGAAAATTGGTTGGATTATGGGAACAAGATTTTTATTGTTTTCAGTGAAAAGTCAAAGGTCTCTGAACTGTTTTCTTTGTTCCTGAAAGCTTGTAGACTTGTGCATGGTTTAAATTACCTGCTGGATGAATTTTATATCAGTTTATTATATAGTTAATATAAAAAACATTTCAAGAGGCAAAATATTTCTTTATTTGCAATTTTGAGTAATGCAGTTACTAAAGCTGCATTTTGCACTACTATTCCAGCAAAGAAGCAACAAAGCCTTTTACTCAAGATTCATTCTTCTGCCCACTTTCATAAATGAAAATGGCATTGTGATTTTTGCAGATGGCAGGAGTGACCATTTGCTATGCAACTCAGTACATAAATCATTCACTGATTTGTTTGGGGTTTTTTTGTGGTGAAGTGTGTTGCCATTACAGAGGATTTAAGTACATTTTCCTGAATCAAAACCTAGAGTTGTTATATCTTATATGTAACTTGAAAGTAGGCAGATTACTTTGGTAAATACTTAAAACAATGTTTTCAAAATGTATCACAGTGGAAAAATTTGTTAAAAATGTTAAATGTTAAATACTTTAATGATATTAGAGCAGTAGTGCTGCATGGGTTCAGGTCAGTGTCTTGAAGCATTTTTTTTTTATTTAAAAAGGCCAACATTTGTTAAGAAAGGCTTCATGAAACTGAAATCTAATTAATGAAATAATTTGTGAAATTTGCAAGTGGCTTTTTAATATTGAACAATTTTTGTACCATCTACGATTAAATTCAACAAATATCAATTGACACAATTAGCAAATTCTCTCTCTTCCAAGTCAGATTTTAAACTAACTTGATTAATTTGTGAGCTAGAGAGTTTAACATTTTCTCAGTCTTCACCCAAATTGAAAATGACAGTGTTGTTAGTATAAGCCTCTTCTGAAACTTTTTGTGGTTTTGTAATATTTTCAATCTTTCCTCTTTTTAACAGCTACTGTTAAGGAACTTCATCCGGATGAAGCATTGTGTCATGGCTCTCGTTACTGCTGCCTGCTATATTAGCAGCTGTTTTGACTGGGATTCTCCACCGAGAAGTCTTGCTGCTTTTTTGGTATGATCTTCTTTATACTCTTTTTAATCATCCCAGTCTGTTTGTGTTCTAGACTGAGAAACAACACTGTATAGATTGGTGGTTTCTTTTTAAATTATTTAAAAGTTTGCATTATGATGATACCATAGATCACATTTATTCAGTTTTTTAAAAAAGCAATTAAGTTTAAAATGTCACACAAATTAGATAAAGTCGTTTTTTAAAATTTATAATTGTATATTTATAGTAAAAAAGTAATTGATTATATAAGATACAAGCAGGTAATCCAAATCAAAATAGAGTCAGTGAACTATGGATAATATATTTTAAGCTTCTCACAAATTATTTCCATTAAATTTTGTTTGGTCCCATTGCATAATGAATAATGACTGATAAAGTATTTTTGATTATCATTTATTCAAAGGTGGTGTTCCTAGATAAAAAAATATCCACCAAAATAAAACAAACTCAACTTTAAAACCATAAATGCAAACAAACTTGTACCTTTTAGGCAGCAAGCTCAGGCCATATTTTTTAGTGAATGGCTTAAATTGAGTTTGTTTTTAGCTGTTTTAACAAAATTGCTGTTTCTTCATGAACATGATCTTCATTACTATTAACCTTTATTTTTCTGTTAAATGTTTAGAATTCCAAGCACAGTTGTAGATTGCATTGTGTTACCCAGATAAATACCTCTTTATTTTTAAAATCATAAGAGCTACAAACAGGGCCATTATTTTTTTTTTCACTAGAGAATAGAAATATATGCATGGATATACTTTCTGGAATTCTAAGTTTTTTAAATTGCCTGAAATACTGAGATAAGGAGCCTCTCCTCTATGATTATAAACAGGGAAAAGTTTTGGCATAACTCTGAATAATTATAGACATCAGCTGGTGACAGTACTTTTTACTTGCGTGCTTGAAGGTCAGGTACCTCAAATTTGGAGAAATCAAACCAGGCATTGGAGCTGGCTGTGCAGTAAAATGGGGTAGCTGGGTATGTCACTAAGCCATGCTGTTTTGCAGAAAGTTTCTTCTAGCAGGGCTCCATTTGTACTGTGTAGCTGGTTAAATCTCCTTGGGCCTGCCAAGGATGGCAGCATGCTGTGTGTCCTTGGTTGCCATGTTCGTTGGGAGTACAGGAAATACATGTGCTACTCAAAGAGCCAGGGCATTGTGCTTCTACTGATGTCTGTAGTAATGGCACTATGTGCAAAGATTAAATATACTTGCTACTGTTTGCTGTAGAAAGGTGATCTATCATTTCAGCAGAAAGTTATCAACACTTCATAGGAAAACGCAGGTTTCAACATAAAACTCAGATGTTCATATTGCTATTACTGCTTCAGTTAGTAAGTGTCCATCACTCAAAGTCAGATTTTAATATGGATATGGAACACTCAGGAGTTGCCAGCGTAAGAAAGGAGAATGGAAAGACATCCTATTCTTTGGGCATTTTTTTCCCCCCAATGGCACACTGCTGTGGCCATGGAAGAAATGGTAATCATTTATGGTCATAGAAAAAAAAATCAGTGTCATAATAAGTAGTACTAGTAGTATGTAAAACAGAATTTGAGTAGGGAGGTCAATAATCAGTCTATGTTATTATTATTATTACAGTGCATTACAATAGAAACATGTTCATGATTATATTTTTATAAATAAATTCATATTTTCATACCTATCTATATGGAGAGACATATATGAAAAAAATCTGATTTTCTTGGTGTTCTGCTATGTAGGTATTGCAGTAGATTTTTTTTGTTTACATCAGTGCTGTGATTGTACAGATGTATTCCTGTTCTGCATCCAAAATGCATCCTGAGCTTTTTATAGAGGACAAAAAGCACAGGATGACCTGATGTTATTTCCTCCAAGGATCAAATCATTCCTCTGTCAAGCAAAAGAACATTTTGCTGGCCAAGTCAAATATATGTGAATTTTTATCATGATTATAAGCTTTGAGTTTAGATGATTTCTGGACTTTCATAGGCTGTTGAAATCTTGAGAGAGATCTACTTGCTTGTGTTATGGTGAATTATGCTTGCACTAAGGTTACAACTGAATTAATTAGAATGTATAAAATAAATGTATGTATATGTCTCATTTTCTCTTCAGTATTTTACAAATTATATCTCCTCTTGAAGTTGTCTTCTAGAAGCTAGAAAATGTCAGTGAAATGTCAGTTCCAGAAAGGAGAGGAGAAGCAGGCTGTTCTGGAGATTTTTCAGCTCTTTAGGCAGACTAATAACATATGAGAAGTAAAGTTTTAAACTAACCGTTTCTTCTATCCTGTTGGATTTGAAAATTTACTGTGATGGGTAGATCCTGATATAGAGTTCAGTCATTTCACCTAAGTTGCATATGTAAGGGTTGATCTTTTGTATCTCTCAATGCCCTATGTCCTTGGCATCACAATTATGGATGCATTTTTACCATGTGGCTTTTCTTTCTTATGGAGATATGCAGGACCACAGGTGAAGAAATTCTGGCAGAATAGCTCAGTTTTCAAAAATGTAATTACTAAGATAGATCAAGAAAGGTGAACTACTCTTGGAAACCTACAGAAAATGTTGATTATTATGGTAACTATAATAAATTACAGTTACCTGCTTTATATGCCTTGTGCACTCTTCACTGCAGTTCTTTTTAAAGTCATTCTCCTTGGAAAGTCACACTGTTAGTCACCAAGGCTAACAGTGTTTACTGAAAGGGCTTGCTGATTATTTTTACTCCTGAGCTTAGCTGTCTCAAATTTTTTCATTATTTGGGACAATTTCGGTATGGAAATACTGCATTGTTGTTTTAGGATGATTCTTTCTAAGATCTGTCCGAATGCATCAGCTCAATGACCAGTGTTGCCTGTAGTCTTCATAAAGATACAGAAAGATCAAATTAAGCTTTGAATGTTCTAGATTATGCATTTCCTCAACTAAACATTATTTTGCCTGCTTCTATTAAACTTTGTAAGTTCATCATCTTCACTGGGGATTTTCTCTGAATAACTGAAAGTTTTCACTCCATTTCTTTTTTCTATGCTTTGG
>VWYP01009098.1:6803-18950 GCA_013400435.1 Pycnonotus jocosus
TTTTTTTTTTTTTTTTTTAAGTTCTATTGTTTATTATTCAAAAATTCACTCAGAATCATATTTCTAGCTGCTGTAAGCTAGTAATGCAAATTTCTGTTAACTTTCAATTAATAAATTCATATAGATTAACTTCATGACAATGTTCCTGCAGCTAAATAATCTAGATTTAAAAAATTGAGAAAAGGAAAAATAAAATCATTTCTTACGTATACATTCTGGCTGGATTCCACTCCATGTAAGATCAGGAAGGCAAGTTCGTGTTGTTGAACCATGGAGCAGGTGTCCTTTTTTACACTGAAATTGGACAACATTTCCCACCTGTTAAAAAGTAGAAAATAGAGTAATACTGTTATAAGCAACTATCAGCTGGGATATTTTTTCCTAAATTTGATCACTCCTTCACATAATACAGACTTGATAAGTTGTGATTCTCTTTCTTTGGAAAGTAAATTAATTTCACAGAACAATTTGATATGAAATAAAAAATTGTTTCATTCTCAGTAGAATTACTCTCCCCCCAATATTAGATCCTCCATGGAAGAAAATCGAATCCTCATCTTCTGTGGTCTCTCTAGGCTGTTGATTTGGGCCTGGAACAGTTGATAAACTGTGAGTTTGGAAACAAAGTTTATGGTGCCTTCCCCACCCTGGACCAAAGGAGAGACAATTGGGCAAAATTGTCACAAACAAGGGAAGTGACAGAACCGAAATGGATATTAGATTCTGCTGGACTTTTGCTGAACTAGATCCCTCTTTGAGGAATGCTGGATATATTCACAGGTTATAATAAGAAATATTTTATTAGAATAGATGGGGGTGCTCAACAACCAACTGTCTCATGTTTCAGAATGTTCCTATGATATTTTAATTTTGTTTTTTGATGAGGGGAGGTAAAGAATAACAGCTCTTTGTACCATTTTGATAATAGCAACTGGAACACAAGTACATAACAATTTACAATAGCAATTCATCTGAGATTAGGTTTTAATTATTATCCTTTTTAAGGGCATGTGTTGCATAAAAAGGAAAATAGAATTCTTACAGTTTCTGCACAACCATAAAGTGGAATAACTTGTTCAGCATGTCCAGTCATGGTGAAATTGATGAAAATGCAAATGATTCTTAGTTTCCATCAAAAGGGAGGAAATTAGATTAGAAGTACATCATTCAGAGAGTATTGTATTACATACTGTGAGTGGTTAACTCAAATATTAAGGTGCATAAATCGTATCCACTGTTCTGTAGTGACCTGTATTAATATATTTATCAACTCATGTTTAAGCAAGAAGTTGAAAACTTCAAACTATCTGTGACAGCACATTTATAATTCTGGTTTAGATTTGATTTTTAATTATTTTGTTTAAATGCATAACACTTGATTCAGACTGATGCTCAAAGGTAAAATGTGGATTCTTTCCTGATAGCTTACTACTGGTGAATACCATTTCACTCCTCCAAGTATTCATTTGAAACTTTATAGAACTATTCCATTTCAGCTCAAGTTTCTCATCAGAATGAAATTTAATAATAACCCATGAACTACAGATAGTAACTCATCAACACAGGATGTGATTTAAAATTCATCTCCCTTTATTTTGCACTTTTCTGTGATCACTGGACTATATAATTACTTTTCAAAGATTTTGAAGGAAATACACTAAATCACTTTCATGGTTAACGATAAAGTAATAAAATACTGCAAGTATTAGAAAGTGCTCCAAGTAGCTATAGAAGCTTTTTTAATCCTTTTTTTTTTCTTTTGGTGGTGCTAAAGATCTAGTTAAAACAATCAACTTCAATATACTGCTTTAGATAAGGACTAGCCTTAAGAAAGGTGTGTTCATATGACTACATCAGTGGACATGGAAGCACTACAAATACCATTTTTCTGGACTTCTGTAAAGCCTTTCAAAAAAGCCCCCATAACATCCTTCTCTCTAAATTGGCCAAAGATGGATTCAATCAGTGGACTGTTAGATGGATAAGAAAGTGATTGGACAGTCACATCCAGAAGGTAGTGGTCAATATCTCAGAATCCCAGTGGACATCAATGGCACATGGTGTCCCTCAGGGGTCAGTATTGGAACCAGTGTTATTTAGTATCTTCCTTAAGGACACAGGTGAAGGGATTGAGTGCACCCTCAGTAAATTCACAGATGACACCAAGCTGCATGGTATGGGTGACACATCTCAAGGATGGGATCCATCCAGAGGGACCTGGAAAATCTTGAGAAGTGGCCTGTGAGAACATCCTGAGGTTTAGTAGGACCAAGTTCAAGGTGCTGCACTACACCTTATGGTAGGGGTGGAGAGTGATATGAACAGATCGAGAGCAGCCCTGCTGAGGAAGACTGGGGGGTGCTGGTGGTTGAGAGGCTGAACATGACCCAGCAATGTGCACTTGCAGCCCAAAAGGCCAATTGCATCCAGGGATGAATCAAAAGCAGTGTTGAGGAAAGTGATTCTGTCCTACTCTGTTCTGGTGACACCTCACCCAGAGTCCTCTGTCCTACTTTGGGCATCTCAGCACAAGAAAACCATGGACTTGGAGGAAATCCAGAGGAGGGCCACCAGAATGTTCTGAGGGATTCTCTTACAAGGAAAGATTGAGAGAACTGTTTATTAAGCCTGGGAAAAAAAAGGTTTCATTCAGACCTAATTGTGGCCTTCCAGTAACTGAAGGGAGAACATGGAGAGGGGCTGTTTACAGGCATATGTAGTGATAGGACAAGGGGAACTAGATGCAAAAGGGAGTAGGTTTAGACTGGATACTAGAAGGAAGTTCTTTGTTGTGAGGGTTAAGAAAAACTAGGACATGTTTCCCAGAGGAGCTACTGATGCCTCATACCTGGCTGTGTTCAAGGCCAGTCTGGATGGGGCTCTAAGCAAGCTGGTCTACCACAAGGCAGACTAGGCAGCGGGGCTGAAACTGGATTATCTTGGAAGTCCCTTTCAACCTAAACAATTCCATAATTTTATGGTTTAACAAGAAACCAAACCTTTATACATATATAAGCACCAAAGCAGCATCAAAAATGCAACAGTTGCCTAAGGGATGAAGATGTTTAAGAAGTGCTGCCATGCTGCTCAAGATTAGAAATAAATGAAAAAAAATTACAAGTAATACCTAATAACAATATATTTAATTAATTATATAGGATATGTATGGTAATTGTTAAACAAATAAAAGTAATTTTAGAAAGTTTTGTGATCTCTTTTGCAATATTCTTGCATCAGAGGCACCAGGTGGCGCTACAATACAGTATTCGATGCTTAAAAAATTTCCCAGTCCTGAGATGTTCAGATTTGTTCTAATTTTTATTCTACTGCTCAAGTAGAAGCATTAGTACTCTGGGCAATAGTGTTTACATCCTATAAAAAAAAAAATAGTGTTTGATCATGTCTGTTCTATAGCTGCCTTTTCTATTGTGTCAGTTATAGCTTGGATATTTCCAAAATTAACATCATAATTAATATTTTTCTTTTTTCTTTGTTTTGCTAAGCCCCAAAGAGTGTATATTTGTTATTCTCTAACAGGAGAAATACCAATCTGAGAAGAAAATGCATAAATATCAATAGGCATGTATTCAAAAAGTACTCTAGATAATTTTTTCACCAAATCAGATGATAACAATGTATAAAAATTATCAAAATAATAAGTTACTATGCATATTATTTCTTCTATAACTCTCATGAGTTACTCTACAATCAATTTTTTTCATAGATTTCAGTTCACCAAAGAACATGACGATACTCTGATAAATTTCTCCATCCCCAGCAATTTGTGCCAAAGAATTGAGTAGCTAAGGGAATGCCAGTTGTTTATCTTCAGTAACTTTTAGCATCACATTTTTAGTAAATGAAAACATACCTCCTGAAGTCTTCACTATATCTGTAGTTTGGTAGCCCACTAGTAGATTATTGCCCCTATAATAGGGTTTGGGGTTTGCAAGACCACCTAGCAGAAGCTTGACAAGCTTCTTTTGTCTGAAAGAGTCATGAGCTGCCTGGAGTTTTGTGAGTGTTTCAGTTTTGTTTTGCTTTGTTTCTAAACTTGCTTTGGCTGTAAAATTTAAATTTCCTGTGATCAGGTAGCTACGACCAGGTGTTATGCCTTTCTTTATCTTTGTATGGTACAACCCAGCTTTATATCCATAGCAGAAAAAAAAAAGAATCTAGTATGTGCAGAATGAGCTATTTCCCACTAATGTGATGCAGTACAGAGAAATATAGGCCTGGTGCTGGAATGAAAGCAAAGCCCTTGAGAAATGCAGACAACAGGGTGCTGTGAAGAAGACCACAGTGTGACTATGATAAAAGATGCAACACAGACTTAACACTGGAGATCCTGTTGCTATGAACAGCTCACCCTTAAAGACATATGGGCCTGGACAGAATCAGGTTTCAGAGGTAAAAAAAGAACAACTATCTAACATAGGTGAAATGTACCTTATAGTATAGATTGAAAAATAATGGCTATAATAATGAGCTGCGGTGTCAGTGGTTTTAAAGTGTGTTAGAAAAATTACAAATAACCCTAGGTGAAACACAAATGACAGAGACTGAGGGGAAAAAAAATCATATTCATGCCAGTGAAACCCTCCAGATTGTGACACTAACACACTGACATGAGAGACCTCAGGACAATGAGAAGCAGGAAAGTACATGGTGTCTGATATGGCTTAAATTACATTTTCATTGATGCAGTGGTGGTGCCAACTGTGCTAATGGAGACAGCTATATGGTGGTAGTAGAGCACTTCTCTTGGAACTTCATCCTACAATTCAATCAACACTGAAGTTTTTATAAGCATTACATTCACAGAAGGAGTTATTTGCAGGGCTGCTCAACATCTGCAGATCAAGTTTCATATAGAATTTCATAACATAGAACCCAAGAGCTAGCAGAGGGCTACCACTGCTGCATTGTGCCTGTGCTCCTTTTCAAATTAAGACTGCTCTTTGACCCAATTTAGGGCTTAACATAAGGGAAGATAGCTGAATTTCTACAAAACATCTTGGAAAAGTATGAGAAGTAATAAATCTTATATATATGACTGACTGGTCTAAGCAGTTCTAAACTGTTTCTTCAATTCAGTAGTACCTCGTGTTACAATAGCTTATGGTGAAAGTGCTATAAGCACTTTTCTGTGTTTCTAACAATACAGCTGAAGAAGTATTTTAAACCCCACAGTTTCTTTCAAAGGAGTGATTTATTTTCCAGGTTACAGATGAAGTCAGTATTCACTAAGTCCTAAAGTTATTTTGTCTCCACTGTAACACACTGCTAAAGTAGATCTGTCAAGTAAAAATGGCTCAGATGAAAGGTAAACATCCTAGAAGTACATAATCATAACAATTAAAGAAGATAATGCTACTCATTTCCATGCCATGGCAGATACCCAAGTAGCACTAAACTGGTGTTTTGATGTTATTTGAACACACAAGAAACTGATCTGCTTCTGCCTGAAGAATTCAATACTAAACAATAAAGTCCATGCAAAATTCTATTGTCTTTTTTTCTATAAAGCTCTTATTTAATAGTTGAAACATCATTCAAACGTGACACGGTGATATTTGTTAGTGTAGGTTCCAAGAGGTCAGGTTTAGATACGCCTTTCAGTCAAGCCTAGAATTATCTTGTGTTTGCCTGAACATTCAGTGCAACCAGTGAGATAGGAAAACAGATAATCAAGAGTAGGGGAAAAAATAGGAACAAAACAATGGTGCTGTGGAAGCTCATAACTTGACATCAATATTGTGAGAAGCCAGTGTCAGTCAGTGATTTTTGTCAGATAAAAGAGTAGTTAGTGCCATTTGATGAAAAGTACTTAAAAGAGGATTCCACATATGAAGACTTGAATTCTAAGTGTAAGGCTATAGCTTGGTATTTTTTTATGAGACAGAGAAATAAATTTAAACCTTGACAATTAAGTCACCCTATTAATATTAGATTAAATATGAAGTATTTAAGAGAGTTGAAACAAAACAAACAAGACCGCAAACAAAACAAAACAAAAACCTCACATCTGCATTTTGGAACAATTTAGAATTATTCTTTACCTTCCTTCTAGGGATAGAAGTAAAAATCATTATTATCCCATTCACATAGGAAGTTAATTATTACATAATATACGTTAATTTACAATATTTTTGTGTTTTTAAGGGAGTCATAACATTATACAATTTATGATAATGCAGTATTTCTTTCTGGGATCTACAGAAAAATGACTTGTCTATAATCAATCATTTTCACAATTGTTTCCACTTAATCATGAGCTAAGCTCAGCTTCATCTGCATGACCGATACTTCCACTCTGTTATGTATTAACTAAGCAATCATACTTAGAGTAACCAGAAGTCACCCATTTAGTTACTACATAAAATCAAATTCAGTGTGTGAACATGAGAATAAGTTGCTGGCTGGGTAAGGAGACTACAGCACACACATCTTAAGCACTGGCCACTAACCTTATAACTGTTTACAATTTTTACTTTTTTAATATAATTTATAGGGTTGTAAACTCGGCCAGCACTTATGCTTACTTTACAAATGATTTGTCAATTAACATTTTGCTTGATATTTTTTTAGTTCCATGCTAGCTGTGAGGGATATTTTACTCACGACTACCGCATAAATGAGACTAAATTAGCTTCTTCAATGAAAGTTCATTAATATGTGAGAAAAACTGTGACAACAAAATTATAGAAAATGTTTAATAAGTTATTTATCTGATACATAGTTGAATAAAGAGTTTTCCTCTAGCATAATATTGTATTATAACCAAAGTTAGCCTAAGGTCTTCCCCTGCTTATCCTATCTTGGCACAAAGCAGCACTTTCAGTCCCTAGAGAAAACTTAGACAATTTTACTATCATTTGCATATGATTGTGATCTAGCACAATCTGAAAACACAAATATTGCTAAAAACCAAGCCTGAGTAGTACTGCATAAAGGCCATCAAAAGGATAAACCAAAGAAATTTTTTGCCATGAAACTTTGAAAAGTCTTTAGTTACAATATGCTTTTAAAAACTAATTTCATTTTGTAAATTTGTTCAAATTTCGCTCAGCCCTTTTTTGCATTTCCAGTAAACTGCAGTTTTTGTTCTCCTGCTACTAGACAGAGACATCATACAGCTGTGGAGTTGCTAGGTACTCTTCTGTTCATTTCTCTTCATGTGCCTGGAGCTTTCAGCCCTGCTATCAAACACAGATGTCACAGGACAGATTAGGCTCTTTGTTCACAAGATTCCTAGAAAGCTATAAGGTACATTTTTGCATCTCTAAACCATTCACTCATGAAAATATCTCACTGACATCAGTGTTTTGTGTGAATCAGAAAACCAGCAGTTCAAAATAATTTTCAGTTTCACAATTCTTTTCCCAACAAAAACATATGCAAGCACCATTTGCCACAACACAACCTTGTATAAAATGTGGCCAAGTCTCCTGGAGGCATCAGGCAGAGCATTGAAAACAGGTCAAGGGAGGTGCTTCTTCCCCTCTGCTAGCCCCAGTGAGTCATAAATGAGTGCTGAGTCTACTGCTGGGGTCACCAGTGCAAGAGGGACAAGGACAAGGACAATACTATATTGAGTCCAGTGATGAGCCACAAAATTGGATAAGGGACAATAGCATCTGAAATACAAGGAGTAGCTGAAAGACCTGGGGTTATCCAGCCTGCAAAACAACCCCTTGGGGCAGGACAAGCAACAGAAGCACTCTTTCCTTCAGTGGTGCCCAGAGACAAAACAAGAAATAGGTATGAATTGAAACATAGGAAATTCTCTTTGAAACTAAGAAAAAAGTGTTCATTTTCACTGTATGGGTAATCAGCTTGGAACAGGATGCCAAGAGACACTGTTGAGTCTCCATCCCTGCAAATGTTCAAAACCACCTAGCGACAGCCCTCATAAACCTGTTCTGGCTGACCCTGTTTTGAGAAGGAGGAGTGGACTAGAAGTTCTCCTAGCAGATCTGTGGCTCTGTAATTAATTTGTGGTTCCAAACAGATTTTTCTCTCAGGAAAAAAAGTCCTTTTTTTAGAGTATGTCTACACTTGCATTTTGGCACACTGTATACATATTTTTGAAGAGAAAAACCTGTTTAATAAATTGTAGGGAGCACTTATATATTGGCAGGAGATACTGAAAGCTTTCAAGGTAAAATCAAGTGGAACTTGGTCACAAGATTTTCATGTTGTGCATTACTGAGAGAGACAGAGTTAGTGTAATCCAACAGCTAGAAATAAGGGAATGCAGCAACACAGCAGCAAACAGCTCTTACAGAAGCAGTCCTTGAACCTCTAATTAGATGTTTCTAGACTTTGAGGTAGTATAAAATATTTAAATATGCAAGTTAATAAAAAAAGTATACTCTACCTGATAGCCAAATGTGTTATTTTGTGACCCGTGCCTTGGGACTCCTGGATTTTCACATGCTGTGCGAGTAGGTTCTAAAAAAATTGCAATATATTAAAGAAAAAACAAATTACAGTATTTTAATTAAATACATGAATGTATGACAAAGTTAAGGTCATTCAGCAACATGAAATTTTCCAATCACAAACACAAAAATAAAGTGATTTGATTCTTAAAGTATAGAATAACACCAAGACAATTCAAAATAACTGAAAAATCTTAGAATAACTCAGCAAGAAGAGGAAAAATAAGCATTGAAAGAAATGTCAGTACATGGGCATAATCATACCTATGCATCGAGGAGAAGAACCACTCCATGTTCCATCTGCTTGGCAAATCCTGGTGCTAGAGCCAACCAAAATGAAAGGAGGGTTGCAGCTGAAAGAGACTTCTGACTGATAAATGAAGCTTTTGCCTTCTCTTTTCCCTTGAGCAGGTACTCCAGGGTCACCACAAAACTTTGCTGTGAAAAAAGACATGATAGAAACGGAATGTGGCATTTATTAAAAAAAACCAAACAAACAAACCCCTCCAAAAAATAAAAAACACTGAGCTGAAATAAGTGAAGAAATTACTGCAAATTTTATATTTATTTTATTAAACACAGACCAAATATGGGAACATTTAATAGGAATTCAGACAGACTAGAGATATAGTATTTAGTCTGTCAGATTGTAGTAGTTCTGATAGCTGTTCAAAATGTATACATAGTGCTTGGTCAGTACCTGAGACTTAACAAATCAAGCTGACAACTTATTTTATTAAAGTCCAAATATCCACAATTCACCCATGCCCCAAAACACATCAATCTTCAAATCTTTAGAGAGCAATCAAAGAGTGTATCAAACTGTCATGTCAATCTTCCCTCCTCTCCTGCTTTCTTGCCACCTACACAGTGCACAACATTTTTGTATGACTAAAGGATTTAGTGATAGATTTTAGGAATCATAAAGTCCTGCTTCCTCATCCTTCACTGAATGGTAAGATTTAGTATGTATGGAAGTACAATACTTGCAAGGTAGAACAGTTAACAATAAACACCAAAAACCCCTCACAACAAAGAAACTTCTGTAACAATCAGAAAGTCAGTTACTAATAAACTGTATTAGACAGGATAAATTTCACTCACAAAAATCTGTTCTTTAATGGATATTTTTACCTTATTCCTATCACCTAAAGATTCCTTGTGTCTATAGTATGTCTTAACTGAGTAAAGCACTGCTACCATCCTTCTTCTACAATACAAAGTAGTGAATATTGTCAGAAGGTGGATTTTGAATAATTGACCCAGGAAATTAAATCAGCTATGGCAAACCCCGTATCATCAGACTATATTATTCCTTGACACACCATGAATTCCAGCATTATGTAGTCTAATTTCATATCAGACAGAAAATGGTGTAATAATAATAATAAACCCCCCCAACCTGTACACATTCAATAATGTTTCTAAGTAGACATGCTGTACAGAAAGTGGAATTTTGTGCTCCATCTTTCTCATCTAAAATATAATTTAACTTACATCTCTCAAACAACAATCTTCAAAATGCATTTGTAATGTTTCTATCTTTGTGACCCATGTTTTAAGCTTTCAATAGGACCTGTTCGGATGAAGTGTTCTTGCTCTTTGCTTTTTTCTTACAGACACTGACTGTATGGGAAATCTTTGAACACCCACACTGATGAAGAAAAAGGGCTTAACCTGTAACATACTAGAATTGTATGCAACTTCATGGCTTTAGGTGGCAGTGGACTGTGTGCAGAATTATGGGCCAAATTTTGAAAAGATCTATGGATGGGGGATAGTGCCACAAAGCGTACACACAGTATACTTCATTTGTGAATGACAGATTATGGTTGTTATGTTCCCACTGGAAAATTCTGTGTCTTAATTTGAGAATACATGAAACAAATTTTTAATATAGGGTCTTGAAGTTGTCTCCTAACAGTTCTTTGCACCAACAAGGTAGCAACTCTGAAGGGGAAACAATTCTCACATTTAAAAATGAGGTTTTGGTAAATTTATTAATTTTTTTCTAAAACTAAACAAACTCTACCACTTAGTTGTCAGTCAAGCTGACCTAGTCACTAGACATGTACTGAATATCTTCCTCTTTTATCAGTATGAGTGTAAACCAGACATCATGGTAAAACACAGCTGTTTCCCTCTAAAACTAGAATAGGTGACTACAGAACAAACCAAAGCTGCAGTGAAATGGAAGTTTTAAGGGTTTTCACTCTCAATGGAAATTTTTTCCTAAGGGCTCTGAAAGCTTTCAACAGAGCATGACCATGCAGTTCTGGAACTGGGACTGTGAGGTTAGTTTCATAGAAGAAGTTTCACTGATTAACAGCTCATTTCTTGTCAATGTCTGACAGCAGCAGTGAGCACACCTGTCCGAGATGTGCCCAGGCAGAGGAGATGCTCAGCCTGGTAAAGTGTCTTGAGGAGGCATTCAGGCTGAGGAGCATCAGACAAGGAGATTGACTTGTGGCATCATATTCTACCATCTCTGAGATGAATATACCAGCCAACCATAACACAAGACACAAAGGATCCTCTACCCTCTCGCCACCAGGCAGAAGGAGGGGATCTAAGAAAGGTGAAATGGAAGTAGGTTATTACTTGCAGGGACAAAGAAACCCATTCCCAGCCTGCCTTGTCTTCTCAGGTGCCCAAATACAACAAGTACGAGGCCCTGGAACTGGATGTACTGACAATTTAAGATGCTGATGAAGGTCTTTCTGGAATTGGAGGGCAAAATAACCTATGCCCTGAATCATGACCACCTCTGTCAAATAAAAAGAATGGTGATTTTCATAGGTGAATCCCTCTGAGGTAATCTGAGGACCCAATATGCCAACTGGACTACTCTTACACATAGAGAAGCCTGATGTCTCTCTGGAGCCTGGGACATTACTAGAAAACTCTCTAGTCTGGTACAAGCCTCTGATTATTATCTGCTGTTCTTTATATCCACAGCAATGAGGTAGCAAAGAGGAGTCCAAGGGTAATCAAGAGAGATTTCAGGTCTTAGCACAATTGTTTGAAGGATCAGGAGGACAGCTAGTATTTTGTTTGATCCTTTCAATGTCAGGGAAGAATACAGAAAAGAACAGGCAGACCCAACTGATCGACAGATGGCTGCTATTCAGTGGCAGTCAGAAGACTGTCTCTTCTCAGAAGAGAAAAATGATTCTTGTTCAGGAGTTAGAAGGGCTGATCAGTAGAGTTTTAAACTACACTTGAAGAGGGAAAGGGACAAAACCAGATTCATCTGTGATAAGCAATGGGAAGGCATGCCAGAGTTTGAGTATGAGTGAGATCCTTCAGTCTTCTCCATTTTTGGAAACCAGATAGAAATTTCCCAGGATCCCTCTAAGCACACAGGCTTAGAGGCAGAAAGGAATACAGAGTTGGTTTGGAACCCTCGGAGAAACTGAGATACATAAAGTCACACAGGCATGAAGTGGGAAGGTAAGTTTTAGTTGTAGGTAAGTAAAACTATGCCTTAAGTGCCTTAAGCAAATGAAGAGACTGTATTAGTTAATAGAAAAGCCCTAAAGTCTAGTTAAAGGTCAGTAGCATTACCTTTTGCAGAGTTAACAAAGTTCTAGACATACCATGACACAGCATTGCTAGATAGAATAGATAGGCCATACATGTAGGCCTCGTGTAAGAAATGATGACCATTGTTGCAAAACTGTGTTAGACCAGGACAGGT
>VWYP01009136.1:1406-33006 GCA_013400435.1 Pycnonotus jocosus
CCTTTTTTTCCTTTTTTCCGGGGGGGGGGGGGCAACCAGACCTCCAGAGGGAGTTCCCCCTTTGCCCCCCCTTCCCCCAAAAAAAGTTTTGGGCACGATCTCCTCTTGTTCTCTCGGTGCAGTGCGCAGTAAAGCAGCGTGGAGGTGTGTGCAAATGTTTATGGACTTTTAATTCTGGAGCCACCGAGCCCAAGGTTTGGAGCCCCGGCGGCCCCGCTTTGTCTTTGGGCTGGGAGCACGGCGTGGGCAAGTTGTGCCGGGCTGGCCGTGCAGGCAGAGCCTGCGGTGGCCGTCCCCGCTCAGACAGACAAAGGTAATTGCCCGCTGTGTGGCTGTGCCCCTCGGGCAGCGCCGGCCGCAGCCTGGGCACGCAGACGCTGCCCCGCGGCCACGGCAGCGCCCCGGGAGCTGCCGGCCCGCACTGCCGGGGATGGGCCGCTCGGAGGGCTGCGCTGGCTGCCTTTAGCCCTAGTGGGTCTGCTGGCACAGAAATGAAGGTCCCTGGGGAGGAAGAGCAGCTTCCCCGAGGCTCCAGCAGCCCGGGGGGAGCGGCCGGGCCCGGGTCGTGCGGCCCGAGCCGCCCCCAGCCCGGCTCCCCGGGAGAGCGGCTTCATGGCAGGTCCGTAAACCTGCCGTTCTCATTTCACGTCTTAAATGTGCATGAAGGAATTAAACTGCACGAGTGAATAACAGCATTAGTTTCAATTAATTTTTATCCTGGCAACAATAAACTTTAGAAACAAAGCGCTTTTACATCCTTAATTAGTCTTGCTTCCCATCTGTAGTCTTTTAAGTGCCTGCTCCTTGATTTAACTTCGTCCCTCCTTCAGAGCCGCCTCCTTTTTTATTATTTTCCTTTTTTTTTCGTTCCCCCTTCCAGACTGCTGCCTGTTTCTTTCCTGCAACCTTTCACCTCCCTTGTCCCTGTCTGTCTGCTCTGCTCTGTGCAGTTTATTTCTCCTGTATTTTCCCAACATCAACAGCAGTATTGGTTACCATGGCCCCAAGCTATGTGCAGAGGTGGGAAAGCTTCATCCGCCCAAAACTTCTTACACTTTTGAAGTCTTTCTTTTAGTAGGATCTGAAATGTATCATCTAGAGTGTGTATTAAATGAACAGTATTCCTGAAGGCTTTAGAGCAAGAAAGGCAACACCCTGGAAAATTCTGCAGTCTTTCAGCATTCTCTGCCCTAGGGTTATAGCCCTGGGCACGGAGCTGAATGGAGCTCTTACAACTGCCTTCTGTTTACCTTTTATGGTTAAAATAACAGCTTAGCAAAGAAGCAACTTCATGGAGAAACGATTCAGTGAAATCATCTCAAGCTGTAGCAGCATAGCTAGTTTAATCACCCCTAGAGAGCTGAACAACTGTGAGCACAATGGGACACAAAATCATTTTGTGTGTAAATGAGCATGGCATTGTGATTATTTCACTTTGCATGGGCAAATAGTTTTTACAAGCAGTTAGCTTAGGAAGGGAGAAAAAGATAAGCTGGCTCTGAAAGATCTTGGTGTGTAATGTTTGAAAAACTAAATATTCACATAATTTGGGAATCAGGCTCTATTGATTTTGCCTTCAGCAGGTTCCTTGTGTTACTTATTAGAGCAGGGTTATTGCCTGTGCCACTAGTTGGGATGCTGTATCCTGTTGTAGGCAACTAAAGAGCAAGGATTATTTTACATGGTTTAATAAATGAAGTTTGTTAGTGTTTCTGCGATATTTACCCTTAAGGTTTTAATTTTCTCATCCATATTAGAAAATATGTGCATAAAGACTTTCACTGGATAAATACATTTAGGATTTTGCTTTGTGCATAAAATAAGTACATTACTCAGTGTGATGAATTTTTGCTGTGTGTTACATTAAGAAGGGAAAGGAGTCATAAGAAATAGGGTTATGGTACCTTAAGAAACAGGGAGGTTGTTGGTTTGGGGTTTTTTTTGAGCAATAGTGCCCTTTATGTAGTGCTTAGCAGGTGTCCCTCTTGATAATTTGCTCATACAAAAATGATTGAATTCCACAATTTTAATAAAAATCTAAGGTTCATTTTTTAATATGAATCCTCTCCAGCCAGTGTTTTAATTCCCCTTCTCCTTCTCTCCCCCCAAAAGCCAGTGGCACCTTCAATAAGTATGAAAAGCCATAAAAGTTTGAGAACTATTTTAGCTTTCCAGTGATTTTCTATAATTAAGTGTTTTTTCAACATATGCTCTAGCTGAGAAATGCCAAAAGCAGAGGATTGTTCAAAAGGTCCCTCCAGTGAATACTATAAATTAAATATCTACTGTGTGAGTATGGCCTCACTGAGAATCTCAGTCTTTACAGATCAAGGAATTTACTGGTATACTAACATTAAACAAAATCCTAAGATAGAAGCAGTGTTTAAATATGCACAAATAGATTCATATTACTTGATCTTTAGCTAGCTGTGCATATTTTAAAATTGATGTCTGTATTTCAAGACAAATGGTTAAATGTAAGACATTTACAGAGGACTGGAAATCCTTTGATTTCATTTGGAAATTGTAACGGGGGTGCGGATGAGCCCTAATTAGACTCTTGTGAAACTGCATGAGGTTTATTTCTAAGGCAGCCCTGTACCGTGCAAGGTCTGTACCTTTATCATTAGTGATAATGGTTGGGGTCTGAACAAAGACAGGGTTGACATTCAGCCTGGGTCTTCTGACCCTCTCATTTAAGTGAAGGAGTAGAGAGACTCAACATGAGTTTGCAGTGCTCTTGGGTAAGAAAAAAAACAGCAACCTTTGTCTGTGTTGGCAGACAGATTAGTAAACACGTTGCTAAAATACTGTAGGTACTTACATACTAAGTTGTTTTTAGAAGTTAGTTGTTTTATTTATGCTCTATGACATATTTACTGAAGGTTGGCCACAACAAGCTCTTGTGGGAAACAAGAAAGCAACATCTCCAGTCATGAAAGGATTCAGTCACTTTCCTTGAAGGTGGTGCTGTAGTGAAAATGTTAATGCCCAATTTCGCATCGGCTGACACAAGTCCTAGGACAGAGTTGGCATTTGCTTCGTGTTCAGTGCAGATGTCCATCCAGCCTCTGCAGAGACAAGGATGTGGATTCACAATGGGGTGATGTATCTCTGTGCTGTAGGTGCAAGCAATTCTTAGGAGCTAACCAAGATGAAATGCAGTAAATGGAGGTGTTGTGATGACTTTGTGAAGCTGTTCAGATGTGTTAGGATTTTTCAGTCCCTTTCTCTGTAGCTTGGAAATTATTTTACAAAGAATGTTGCTAATTTACGTTCATCAAGTGGTGTAGTCGGGCATCTTGTGCAGAATACTGCTAAGAGAAAGGCAAGACCAGCTTTGGATTTCTTAGAAACATTGCCAAAGTAATGTGGGAGAAATAGGAATTCACTTTGCAATGCTGCATGTAAAGTGCTTGTCAGATGCAGGGAAGAGCCTGTGTGCTTGGTAGCATGCTTGAATTATAAAATACCAGGAAAATTAGATTATATTCAGAAATGTCTTAAACTCTAATGTTTTGCATATGTTGCTTTCCCCATGAGGGGGAGAATAGATGTACATTTTCTTAAACTTTTCTAAAAGGGTTTTTTTTTCCGTTTGACCTGTGTGCCGTCTGCACCGATTGAACTGAAATCAGCTTTGAGACACGTTTCCTGCAGAGAAAGCTGTGCTTTTCTTAAGAAGAGAATTGAGGAATTTTCTTTTGCTTGTTGTCCTGTTCATTTTTAAGACATTTCAGTATTTTTAACTTTGATTTTGCTGAAAATTTTTGGGTTCAGTTCAGTAATTTCACTAATTTTCCAATATTTTTGGGTGGATTGCATTATTAGGGGGATTGTGGAATTTACAATTTCATGTGCTAGATTATACAGTACTTTCTTGTCCTGAAAGCATGGGCCAGTTTATTTATCTTTCTGTTTTCGCTGCTTCCAAGTATTAATTGCTTTCAGTTTGAAAGCTTACTAGTTGTTTAGGTCTAATATTAAGGCTTAACTGAAAATTATCCATTTATTTCACAATTATTGAAAATAAGCCAGAAAATTGATCTTAGTTAGATGTGAAATTTACTACATGTATAAACTAAATGCCTTAGGTACTGAGGAAGTCACTAATTTAGAGGTGTCTTGTTACGGAGACAAACTTGCAAAAACCCCCTGAATCCCAATTCACAAATTGGTTATTCGTTTGTCAGGGGATATTTCACATCTAACACATAAGCCCACGACCTTTAATTAGAATTTTGCAGTTTGTTTTATGCCCCTTGAGGCTGACACCTTGAAAATTTTTTTCTTGATTTCTTATTGCTAATAAGCATCTTTCTCTTCCCCTCTGGTACTCAGAAGAAAATGATGCAAATACACTTAATTACAGTGGTGGCAATAATTTGTTAGCTGAATATGTGATCAGGCAGATGCAAAACCGATCTGATTAGATCTGTGATCGCGCTGGAAAGAAAGGTAACACAGTGCTACATTTAAGAGAAACTGTTCTTTTTGCCTCCCTGCTGCAGGAGGGAAGAAGCATGTCCCGTCTGTCTCTAACACGGTCCCCAGTTTCTCCTCTGGCTGCTCAAGGAATTCCTCTCCCAGCCCAACTCACCAAGTCCAACGCTCCCGTGCACATCGATGTAGGAGGACACATGTACACCAGCAGCCTTGCCACCCTCACCAAGTACCCAGACTCCAGGTAAGACACTGCTGTGTGCCAGCCTCGCTGCCTGCTTCTCCTCACTGCATGCACCTGTGAGGAATAGTTCAATGCAAAGCACCATTTATTATATATTCACCACTTATGAATAATTCAGTTCCTGATTTATACAGTAACTTCACTGGGGTTCTGCAGAAAAAAAGGCCTGTACAATTTATATATTATTTAGAGAGTCTATTCATTTTCTCTCTCGACATCTTCCGCGCTCTGCTGATACGTTTGAAGCACCTGTTGGTGTGCTGCCCTAGATTATTTCCAACTGTACCAGGAAACTCGTTTCTCTCAGGTTTAGGGAAAAAATTGGTTTTTTCTTCCTGAAGGAGAAAGAATGTTTCTACTACTGTGGGACTGCTGGCTGCTTTTGTTGGCCAGGCAGAGCCCTGAGCTCCCTGTGTGCCTCAGCAGTCGGTTCCTTTGGGCAGTGCTGGCTGACCCACTGTGGCTGCTGCAGCTACAGGCTGCATTAAACTCCTGTGTGTTTAAATGTAGTGCCCTGTGCTGGACAGGTTGGTGACAAGGTTGGCAAGATTTATGTAGATCTGGCCAGTACTGTCTCAGGATAGACTCCAGATATGCCAAATCAGGAATAGATGGTATCTGTGTATGACATGGAGTGTCTGTATTGTTTTCCTGGCTGCCAGTCCTGCAGGGCACTGGGGGACCCCCAGGATGGGGGACCCCGGGCAGTGTGGAAGGCACTGGTCTGTGAAGGGTTAAACACATTGGTGGGAGCATTGGTTAAACACATTCATGGGAGCAGGACGCTGAGAGGTGCCTGATTTTGATTTACAGTTCTGGTCACTAAACCAATTCAGCTTTTTATCACTGAGGCTGCTCCCAGTGCACGGGGTGAGGGTGAGTTTGGGGCAGGTGTGGCTGTGCCAGGCCAGGGTGCCCAGTGGCACTGGTGCTCTGTTGGGTCCACAGCAAACCAAAGCCCAGATTTTGTTGCCAGAGGTTCTGCTACCTGCATGGCCAGTAATTCCATAAGAGAGAGATTTTTTTTTTTCTTTTTTGGTATGACTGCCAGTGTAAAGAGCTAATTTCATTGGAAGATTTTTCTTTTAAAAGAACTAAGGGGGTTTGCAGATTTGGCAGGTTCCCAAGCAATAAATGACATTTATGGGGACACCTTGAAATGCCTCTAATACCATAAAGCATATGGCTGTGATTTCATTCCAAGGAAAGGGAGCTGCTGAAATTCTCTTGGAAAAAAGCCCAATTATTAAAACACGTATATTTTATAATCAGATCAAAACAATATGATTTTTTTGGACAGTGTCTGTTTAATAATGTCATTGTGGTACTACTTTAATCAGAGAAGAAATCTGTTTAGTGAAGGGAGATTTATAGTGGAGAAATATACAAATGCTTCATAGTATTAAAAAATACAGTGAGGATTCAGCAGTTGTAATAGAGTGACACATCTGTTTCCACAGTTGAAAATATCGCTGCTATTTTTAAAATATGCCCCACATCAAACTCACTTAATAAAAGCTTCAGTTATGGAAGCTTTGGGAGAATATACATAAATTCACAGATTTCATTTCAAGTGAATGGAGTACTGAACTAAAAAATTATTTTTTCTGCTTGATAGATAACAAAAGCATATTTCTCCAGCTTTTCAAAGTACAAAACTGACCAGAGCTTACATGCTGCCTGATGTTTTGCTGTGTACTGTCTTTTGTTTATATTGCTGTGTTATCTCATAAGACTTGAATGCTTTTTCAGCTGCTCAAACTTCAGTTCTCACTGAAATGAGAGCTTTCAGGATGAAACCTGTAGATGACATTATTTTTATAGCAAAAGATAACCATTCACCAGCATCCCAAGTAGGACATATTGCTCGATACATTATGAAACTGAGGGAAGGCTATATCTTAATTTTTTTTCTTTAATATTATTGTTTTTTCTGCAGTGCTGCGTGATAGATTTAGTTGTAAGAGGCAGGAGGAAGGAGATAGCTCTTGTGAGCAAAATATCTGGAAATAATGCCAGGGCACTGCTGGCTTCTGCTCAGAGGTAACATAGAGAGGCATGGCCACACTGATCCACATGCAGAGCTTTCTGGATTATTTTGGACAGCATATAACTCTTGATTTGAGCATGAGTTTAAAAGATTCAAATCCAAGAAATCACACAAATTTATGGATTGTATTTCAGCAAAAGATACAAGCATACGCTGAAATGCTTTGATAAATTTTACCTGCAGTCACGTAAAATAGTTTGTGTTCCCTGAAATTGAAAACTCTGGGAATAAACTTCCTTTTTATTTGTTTTACAGTTTGTGTTGCTTTCTCTGTGCTCCCAGAACCCAAAGAGCTTTTAGCTTGTAGGGTTTTTAGCATGTACTGTACTTGGATTTTTAAGGCCCCCTGGATTGTGAGCATGTGTATAGACACAGCCCGGGTGTGCATGCACAGAAACATCGCATGCTGCTGGAAAATGGGAAAAAATAAATCCCCAAGTCGTGTTTACAGTTCCTCAGTATTTTGAGGAGGTGCAGTCCTGGTCAGTCCTGAGCAAACCCGGCTGATGTTGAGTTCAGTGAGAGGGAGCAGCTCCCGGGAACTGCCAGGCCAGGCACAGCAGGAGCGGTGTGGGTGTGAGCAGCTCCTGCAGTGCTCTGGGCTGTGTCACCCCCTGGGCTGTGTCACCTCTCTGGGCTGTGTCACCCCTCTGGGCTGTGTCACCCCTCTGGGCTGTGTCACCCCTCTGGGCTGTGTCACCCCCCTGGGCTGTGTCACCCCCCTGGGCTGTGTCACCCCCCTGGGCTGTGTCACCCTCTGGGCTGTGACACCAATGACACCTGGCAGCCTGGCACATCCCTCCCTGCCATCTGAGGGCAGTGTCTGCCCTGCCCTTTGGGCTGGCTCTGGTTTTGTGTGTGTGCTGGGCTCTGCTCTGGGGAGGAAAGGGACACTTTGGGAAATCCTGGTAGTGAATGGCTGCTGAGGGAGGCCAGAGGCCAAATCTTGCATTTCAGAGATCCCAGAGTTGTTTCAGAGCAACTTTGATAAAGTCTTTGATGTTGTTTGTATTAGTGCAGCTGCTGTGATCAGAGCATTTGTCCATTGATTAAATTTGCATAAGTAAAGGGTGCCAGATTAGGCATTAAAGGGGGTAGATGTCCTCTTTCCCGGAAATCTTTATGGCCTACATAAATTCTCTTAAGAGGAGAAAACTTGAGCAGGCACAGCTGGTGGGACAAAGGAGAGGAGGGTTAAACAGCCACTGTCAAAGGTTTCTGAAGCACCCACACCCACCCACTGCTCCTGCACACCTTTCCAGGGGGCTTTTTGAAATAAGCCACACACAGGAAAAAGAAGCTGACCTTCCAGAGGGTGAAAGGCAAGGGAAATGAGAAACAAAAAAAGAAATTATGATCAACAAACAGCATCATGATGGTGGTCTCAGAAATGACCTCACAAATAATATTACTGTTATTCCCACATCCTGTACCTACCTGTGGTCACTTTCCGTGCAAATCCAAAATTGTCATGGAAGTTGACAAGCTTTGAAAATACAAGGAGGTTGATGTTGTCTTACCTGGATCTGAGGCTCAATTTCAGTAGTTTGTTTTCAGCAAATTCTGCTACTTGAACTCCCAATTCTTGTAGTTCTGAATTACAGGTAAAAAAAACCAACAAACCAAAAACTGTTGAATTCTAGTGACTCTTACCATCAGCATCTTATTTCTATAACAACTGGCAAAGTAGAGAAATTATTCATCTTTGTAGCATTTGCTCTGGAAATCTCATTCCTGTTTTCACCCAGAGGACCTCTGAAGCAGCCCCTTCACACGTTGACACTTGAATGTGGATTTATATGACAGATTGTAAAGGATGCAAAACCTCCAGCACATCTACAAAGTGAGTTGCAAATTGTATTTATCCAACGAAGTGAGACAATTTTTACTTTTAGGAAACAAACCTGCACCAAAAGTCCAAGCTCCTTGCATGCAGTCAGGGTACCCAAAGGCATTGCCAGATCCCCCAGTCTGATTCCCACTGAACTCTGGCAGACATCTCATTGACTTCAAGCAGAAAAGAAATAAAACCTCCAAATCCCTGTAGACCACAGCAAGCCCCAGCTTCTTGATTTCACTGGAAATTTTGATACCACTTTGAATTTTTGTTAGAAAGCAGAACAAGATTTTTTGTCAGAAGCCTGTCGTTTTTGCAGTCCTGAATAATGTTTTTATCTCAGAGAATTGCTGTGAGCTCTCTCTGAGTTGTTCTGCTGTAGGAGGTAAATATATTTACCTTCCATTCTTGGATAGTTTGTGTTTGTGTAACCTCTGTTAAAGATATTCCATTTGCTGTAGAAGCTCATCCTTTCTGTGCTGTTACTTAGGGCAGAGGGGAGCAGGAATGATTTCCAGGTGGGAACAGGGTTGGTGCACAGAGCCCAGAGAGCCTCCCTGATGGTTTGCAGCCAAACTCCTCAGGTTTGGGAGCTCTGCTCCCAGCCTTTCCCCTTGGGAGGATGGAGCTCCCTGGCCCTGTGCCCTGGGGCCCTGTGCCCCTCCTGGTCTCAGCTTTTGGCACTGGACTCTGCTCCCCGTCTCTGGAGCCCTGCAAGGAAAACCAGCACAGGTTTTATTATTTGTTTCAGGAACTGATGATCTCTGTACAAGACAGTCCAGGCATATCCCTGCCTCACTCTCCTCTAAACCCATGGACATTTTTGGTGATTTACAAAGGAGTCCCCTAAAGCATGTGTCTTCTCCTCTGGATGTTTCTTGTCAAAACACATTGCCATTTTTCTGACCCACTCTTGGACAAGCTCTCCTACCAAGTGACCTGATTCTAGCTACTCTCTAGGTATCTTTGGGGTTTAATTCACCTGCCTTTTCCTCCAGCACCTCCATCTCTGCTTGTTGGAGCTCAGCACTGACACCTGAGATGTGCTTCTCCCCTCTCCTCTGCAGCCACAGCAGCGTGGACTGAGTTCAGGGGAGTTCTGTGCTCCAAGTTTGAGGACCCCTTTGTTCCCTGGTGGAACAAGATTCCTGGACACCGTGGTTTCATAGCTTAGACACATCTACTGAGATCTACAAGACAGGTTTTCCACATCATCCTTTACATGAAGGGCCTTGTACTGGGCCCCGCTCTGCACTTCTTGGGAGAGAGCCGGGAAATTCTTAACTTAGATATATTTAGGAAATATAATTCTCTGGATTTAGCAGAGCTGAGAACATCTCATATATCTTGCTCATGTATTCAGTGTCAGTCTTATAATAATTTATTTGCTAATTTTCCATCAAATCTGTGTATTATTGAGGTTATTGCCTGAAGACAATGTCCAATTAGCAAATTTTGTCACTTACCCCACGCTGGCAGTTGGGGTGTAAAGCAGTGATTAAACAAGGCTCTGCTCAAGACAGGTTAAGTGGGGTGAAGGCCAGAGCTGTTCCTGAGCAGTGAGTGTTGGTGGCTGTGAAAGCACAGCACAGCTGGGGGGAGGATCCCTCCCCATCTGTGGCAACCTTGGTTCTCCTGGGACAGCAGAGCCTCCTGTGAGCCCTGTGCTGCTGCAGCCCTGCACCACTGCAGCTGCATTGCTCCTCTCAGGTGTGTCCCAGATGTGTCCATGCCACTGTCACTCCGTGCTGCCCACCCCCAGCAGCTGTGCAGGGTGCAGTCCCTGAGCCCCACAAGCCCTTCCAGGCACAGTGCAGGACACAGGACCCATTTCAGCCTCTGCAGGGCCCCACTGTTCCCCTGGGTCAGCTTTGGGGTGCCCTGTTGTGGGCTGACACGGGCCCTGGCAGTCCCAGCTGGGAGCTGTGTGCTCCCCAAAGGCAGCTCAGGTCACACCCAGCACCTCTGGTTCCAGCAGAGCCCTGCAGAATGTGCCTGCATGTGAGCTCAGCACAAAGCTCATTCATTAGAGTAGCTATTGTGAACTTAACCCACACACAGACTGCTCGGCAAAGCACCTCTGGAGGGGAGCAGGAGTTCTCCCTGCCCCTTAGGAATGCTCTGAGGGGCAGATCTGGGCACGGGGCAGGAGCAGGGGCAGCTCTGCAGCCAGGCTGAGCCTGCCAGGGCTCTCCCCTCTGACAGGCACTTGGGTGTATGCTGCAGATGAGAACAAGGAAAGGAGCCAAAGCCCAGAGGTTTTGGTTATATGCAGTGCTTTTTCTGAATTAGTATGTGAATTCTTGTAGAGATTAACATAGTTTTTGGATTCATATCATGCACTTGAGATTCAGAGATAAATCTTTGGAGTTTTTCTTATCTGGTCATTGAGCAGGATGTCTCTCTGGTTTCTAAGGGAACTTTGACCAGCAGACCCCATAAGATAAAAACCCAAAGGAAGGCCTTTCCCCCTTCACACCCTCTGCTTCCCCACTGCCTGCCTGTGGATGTTGTACTTGGTAAAGCAGGAGCTGGAGCAAGCAGAGGGTCTCCCTTTACCAGTCTGCTTTACCAGGGGGTGAGGCTGAACCTGCCTGTACCCATCTGCAGAGCCAGTTCCTTACAGGTGCTACACGGCCAAGGTCACACAAGTCCTTGCAGCACTTTGATAAGCTCTGGGAAAGGTGTGAACTGTTTGTTCCTACAGGCGTTGTGTCCTGCAGCTCTGTGTGCTGCTGCTTGGACACATCCAGCACAGCTCCTGCACACATCCAGCACAGCTCCTGAGCACACCCAGCACAGCTCCTGCACACATCCAGCACAGCTCCTGAGCACATCCAGCTCCTGGGCACATCCAGCACAGCTCCTGCACACATCCAGCACAGCTCCTGCACACATCCAGCACAGCTCCTGCGCACATCCAGCTCCTGAGCACATCCAGCACAGCTCCTGCACACATCCAGCTCCTGAGCACATCCAGCTCCTGCACACATCCAGCACAGCTCCTGAGCAGGGGGAGGACTGACCAGAGCTGCTGCAGCTTGAGCTGCACCGGTCCCAGGTGCCAGAGCTGGTGTACAGGCTTGGTCTCTATGGAAAATAAGAATAATCTGTAACAGGGATGTACTTAGAGCTGGCAATGATGATGTTAAACACTCTGTCACTAACTGGACAGTCCTGGGTGCAGTGTGTGTCAGAGCTCAAGGAGGGGGCACACTGATAGCAGATTTCCATGTGTTCCCTCTCCTGTTGCACAGCTGGAGCAGTAGCTTTGGTGGTAAAGGAAAATAATCTCTGTAACCCTAACCCTGCATCCCATTGATTTAGGGAGATGGAAAGGAAGGAATTGATATGAAAACTGATTCTTCAGACCTGTTTGTGTCCACATCTGCAGGATCTCCTCTAACTGGCATGTAGGGAGCCCGAGCAGAGCTGAGCTGTCTGCTGTGATAAAGGTGTTTACACGTTCCTGCACTTGATAACCACTGCCTTGGCCAGCACAGCCACAGACTGGGAACTGCCCACAGGCTCTGGAGAGGAAAGCAGAGTTTTGCCTTTGGGAAGTGCAAATCTTACTGTAATTGGGTGCTGAGATTGGGTCCTGTCGATGAGCGAATTATTTGTGTGTTTACTTGGAAAAGTTGAAATGTTCAAGAAAATACTGCCTAGCTAGTCTCTGATGAACACATTTTTTCAGAAATTGTTTTTTCTCTCTATGTCTGCAGCCTGGGTTGTGTGGAGTTTGGGCATAAGTGAGTATTACAGGGCCTAGGAAGGGGCAGAGTGAGCTCTCTTTGTGGAGGAGCAGACAGCAAATCACCACTGGGATGACACAGAGAAATAACGTGGTTGTGGTGCTGGGCCTGGCACGGGTTGTTCAACAGCCCTGGATGTGAGAAAATTGCCCAGTCTTACCCAGAGAGCAGCTTCCTTGCCTCAGCTGGTCAAAGGGAAGGGCAGGCCTGGCCATGCAGCTGGTGCTGCCAGGCTGGGGGCAGGAGGGAGGGCAGTCCAGAGGATGCACATGGAATGGTGTGTCCAGGGCCTTTGGTGCAAACCCCAGCTGATCTTGCCTTGTTTTCTGCTCTTCCCTTTCGTGTTCTGCAGTGATAACATGACTGTAGCTGAGTTACACTTACCACATCAGTAATTCCCACCCTTCCTGCTTACAACAGGCTGAAAGCAAGTCTGGTTTACTGAAATACACCAAGAGAAGCCAGCAGACAAGGAGACAAAAATTTCAACTTTTTTTTTTTTTTTTTTTATTTAGCACTCTGTATTTATCTCATTTTCTTGTTGGTCAAGTTTAGTTTGTCATTTCTTTTGTTGATACTTTTGCTTACCACTTACCTGAAAGGGCACTTGGGTGCCAACAGCATAATTTAAATATTTTTCAGCAGTCAATTGCAGAAGGGTGAGAGGAAAAGCATTAGCAGCATATTTTGAGAAACCACTCCCACAGGGTGCTGTGGAAAGCAGCTGCCTCTGACTTCAGGTGCTGCAAGTGGAGGCTTCTTCATGTTCAACAGTGTGGTGTGAAGAGCTGTAAAGAAGCTGTACTATGAAATGCAGCATCTTTACTCTTAAAACAAAGGGGATCTCCATTATTGATTGCAGCTCCATGTGCTGTGCATGCAGCTCCCTCATGGCATGCAGAGGAGTTATGTAAAGACTCAGGTTCGGCAGCTTTGAGCTGGAAATCGTGTCCTGAGGTCACAGCTCAGCACAACACCACTGGGGCTGACGAGACATTACCCCTTCCTGGCTGGGCTTTGAACACACATCACTGCTGTTTGTCTTCTGATTCATAAACTTTTGATTTATAAAGACTCTGCAATGGCAAGTAGACCTATTCTGCTTAGGGGGATATTTCATTAACTACTTAGGAAGTTTATAAAACAGACTCCCTAGATTATGAAGCAAGGGGGTATCTGTTTTGTAAGGAACATGTTATGAAATGAATTTGTCTCTAGGCCTAACTTAATTATTTTAATGATCCCACTGGTGGTTGTCGTAGGTGTCGTTCTGTGTGCATATTGTGACCTACATGCTTGTGATCATTTGTGAAATCTAAAGATTTAAGAATATGTTGGACCTTACTATTTCCTTGCCTCCTTCCACTGAAGTCAGTAGAGGTGGTTTGGATATTGGTATGTTGGGTCAGGCCAGTGAACTCAATGAGAGTTTTACTGTAAGCTTAAATGAAAACAAACCCTATTGTTTTAGCAAATGAGCCAATTAATAGCCCTGGCCAGAATAATCCTCAGTGTCCCTGTTGTTGTGTGTGCAGTTACAGCAGGGATGGAGCTGCTGTGCTGCCTGCTGAGGAGTTACCAGCACCTGAGCACTGCAGTCAGGTGCTGCTGCTGGGTGTCCACAGTGCTGGGTCTCAAAGACTTGGGAGGGTGTAAAACCAACAGTCAAATGAACACAAAGTGTCCTGCCCTTAGGGGTGCATGCACAAACCTCTCCTGGCCTTGCCAAAGACATCACTCTGCTGGTTTTGAAGGAGTTCCTTTAAATTTGTATCTCTGTAACAGAAATCAGAATTAATCTATTCATGGGTTAATGAAATCTTTAAGAACAAAGTGCATATTTAAATAGAAGAAATATGCAGGCATGCAAACACAGGATTCCTGTGTGAAAGCAGAGGGGAAGCTGGCTCTCTGGAGCACGGAGTAACAAGCTGGTGTGGAGCTGATGCAGGCTGTGTTACCCCCAGGAACTTGGCTAAGTTTTTGTTCTGTGAAATGTAATAAATTGATGAGCATGGCTAGGCCTTGCAGTAGCTCAGCTCGTTCCCTTGTGCTGTCCTGGTGTGAGATGCATGGTCTGATGGCAGGGACAGGTATTGTCAGTCACTCTCATGGCTGCTGTAACTCCACTGATACAGGGTTACACCACGTTGCTGGGGGCTTTCCTAACCCAAACTTACACCTGGAGAAGCTGCAGAGCTGGAATTAAACTCCAGAGTTATAAACTCCCTTCTCCATGCTCTGTCCACCCAACTGCCTTCTCCTCCATCTCAGCTGCTGTGATGTGCATGTACTTCATTCTTTTGATGCTTAAAAATGAAATAACATCTGTAGAAACTTTGCAGGGGTTTGTTTTACCTGAGTTGCTCTCCCTTGAAGCTCTGCCAGGCAGGACAGCTCTTGGCTGCCCAAGTGTGCTTGGCTGTGTTTGTTCCTGATGCAGGCACTGCCTGTGCCTGTCTGTCAGAGCTGGCCACAGGGACACAGGGGCAGAGCAGAGGAATTTGCTGTTCACCTGTGCTCTGTTAGATTGGCTCTGCTGCAGTATGGGATGCATTCAAAGGCCAAAATTGCTGCTTTTTTATCTGCTGAGGGTCACATAAAGCAAAACCTGGGAGGAGTCCTGCCCGTGGGTGCTGGGAAGTTTTTATGCAGCATTTGCACCGTTCCTCTTGGTCAGACTCAGAAGGGAGCAGTGGCAAGCACTGGGAGCTGAGATTTGCACCCCAAAGCTGAAACACTGGAGGAGTCCCAGGGCACAGGGCAGGCTCCTGTTCCATCTCCCTCCTAATGGAGTGCAGATGCTGCCAGTGCTGCAGGTAATCTGTTTAGGTCTGGGAGATGCTTTGGCAGCAGCAAATCTCTCTCTTGAGAAAGTGGACAATGAAAACCAGGGACTCTCTTTAAGCTCTTTGGTGTCATGCTGTGTTAGGCCAGCAATTTGTACCAGTGCAATTTACACCAAAGGCTGCAGCTTTGGCATTTGGGGAATGTGGTGTGCAGGCTGCTGCCTGAACTGTGCCCTTGCAGAGCTCACAGGCAGTCCCATGGGCAGGTTTGACTCCTGGAACTCCGTGGGAACCAGTACAGTGGAGAAACTGGGTCCTCCGCTTATGCCAGGGGTGTCTTGGAGGGAACAAGGGCTGAACTTTGGCCAGTAGTACATAAGATTGCTGTTGAATGAGGAAAAAATTCAATGACTGCTTTTTAGTCTTACGGAGAAGGGATAATAAAGCTTGGAGCTAATACCAGTTTCAAACATATTTCTTCTTTGTTTCACATCCAGTTGTATTCTGTTTGCAGGCATGAGGGTTAAAATGGGGCCGTGCTTCTGCTTCCAATTAAACCAGAGGATGCTTTGGCCTTGACTTCACTGGAACCAGAATCAAACCCATGAGCAGAGTATTGTATTTAAGAATGATCTCTCACAGTCACATAGGAAAGTCAGGTTCAGCTTTCAGTAGCTGAACAGCTAACAGTTCACTTAGGGGAGGTGTCCTCTGTGCAGCAGGTGTCTTGCTGTGGGTTCCTTCTCTGTAGCCTCTAGACAGGGGCTCCTTTTTTTGGGAACCTGGCTGTGGGGCTGGGCTCTTCCCATGGTGATGGTGCATTGCTTCCTGTCTGTCCCTGCTCTCCGGCTGCAGAAGTGAAAGGACTGCTGGAAATTGCTCTTTGTTTTTGCTCATCTGCCCATGGCTCAGGCTCAGCAGCAAAAACTTCCACAAACTTTCCTGCTTGGTGTGGCTCTGTGGGCTTTGGAGGTTGTTTACCCTTTGAAGCAGCTTTTTAACAAGTTGTTCTTTGTTACAGTGTATTATCATAATTGTAAATGGTTCATCCCATTCCCCTGAACCCCCCTATCCCAACCCCTTGGTGGTATCACCCTGTCTTGTCAATCACCCTGGTTTATCCTCTCCTATTTGACAAGGTGCCCGGGTGCCACCCTTCCCATTGTAGTGTAAAATGCCCTTGGCCTTGACCACGCCCCTCCACCTCTTTGATTGGGTCTAGACCCCCCTGGTTCAGGTATCACCCAAGGTGACTTAAGTGGTCCAGAATCCATTCTCAGCCATTCTGCCTTCCATCCCACATGGAATAAACATCCTCCTAACCAAAGCAGAATCCTCTGTTCATTTCACCAAGCCTCAGACCACGTGGAGCCTAGAGATTGAAACCCCCACAAACTATCAAGTGGAGCAGGGCACAAAAACCTCAGCTAGCCGGTAACAGAAAGCCCTGAACACCCACAGTTCTTGTGCTCAGTTTCTTTAAATGAACGGCCAGGAAAAATACATTGGTTACAGCTTAATCAAAAGTTAGAATAAACAAGAGAATAAAGATTATTCATTTATCATTTGAAGTGTGATAATAAAATGTGGATGGAGAGAGCTGGATACGCCTTGCCAGTCACAGACATGGTGTAGAGAAACAGGAGCAGTGACAGATCCTGTAACTTCTGCTCCAGGGCAGGGGCTGGTGTGAGCTGTGCTGGAGGTGTGCAGTCCTGTACTGCAGCAGTTTTATATCCTGGGACTGGGCAAAATCAGTGGAGTTTTCTCAGTAGAGGACATGAGGATGGGCTGCAGGAGAAGCAAATGGAGCAAGAATGGGTTCTTTCCCAACTATTGTCAGCAAAAGGAAAGCTGTACCAGTTGAGTGGGTCAGCATACCAAGGAAATGTCTGAGCAGCAGGGGCAGCTGTTTGTGGGCACAAAGCTGATTTATCAGTTCCCAGAGACTGGGGTCCCTCCTGTTCCCAGCCCTGGGGGTGTCCCAGTGTGGGCACGTCGGGTCACTGGGTCCCTGCTCAGCCCAGGGCATGCAGAGTCCTGGGCAGCTGTGTCTGGGAACAATTTCCTGTCAATCTGCAAATAAAGGCGTAATCACAGGAAAGAAGTGCTCAGCTTTCCCGTGTCTGGGATTAGAAGTGAAGGTCTGTGGTTGCAGCAGGTTCTGGCTGTGGATGTGAGCAGTGTGTGTTGGTTGTCACCGTTTGTGCTTTGTAAAAGGTTGTGAAGCTCTTGAGTCAGTGACATCCCTCTTTCTCCTGCTGAAACGTGCTGGTTTCACAGCACCCACACATGCAAAAGATGTGGAGGGCCAGACTCACCCTCTGAAAGGGAAATGAGTTCCGTTTGAAATTTCCCTGCCTTCACTGAGTCTCAGTGGGAGTTTCTCTCCTCAACGAGTGAGGATTTAGCCCATTTATATTCTAATATTAACTAGTGTCTGCATGTTTGCAACCTCCCAGCATGCCCAGCTGGACGGGGCTGTTGGGAATGGAAATAATGTCCAGATGTAGTCAGACTGAAAACCTTGATAAAATCCTGAGTTCTCTCCAGCTGAAGTTACAGAAGGAAGGTGAGCAGCAGGAGAGCTGGGGTTTGGTGCAGATCCCCAGGGCCTCGTAGCACCATGATTAGGGGACAGGGGTGGGTAAAGGAACAGCAAGAGAAGACTTGTACAGGCAGGAATGTTTTATTTGAAATTTGTATCTTCTCATGTATTAACAACTTAATTTTCTTGAGTGCCTGCAACTCCCACAGAGTTTGAGCTGCAATGCAGCTCATGCAGGATTGAGACCTTTGGAAAACCAGAGAACACTTTGCAAAACTAAGATGCTAGTGTTGAATTTTGGTTTAAATTAAAGAATTTTTGTTCTGAGTCGATTTTCATGACCAATATTTAGTGTAAATTATGTATTGAGAAAACATGAGAGTCCCAGAATCATCACAGGCCTCAAATCAGAGCAGCAGGAACAATACCATAATAGAGGATACAATATAAATTTATATTAATGTTTTTAATCTTCCCCAACTATTTAGGCAAAAGTTCAGTTAGAATGAAGTAAAAGAAAAAAACAGCCTGAATGTTACACTGGAAAAAATCAATAGCACCAGAAATCCAGCTTGCATACTTCTCTAACTTCAAGTCCACAAATTAAAATAAAGAGTGGAATTCCCTGGTAGATGGATATTACCTACAGTGCAGCAGCTTCTGTGTAGTCACTGGATCTGGGTGTGTTTCATTGCAAGAATAATATTCAGCTCCTACCCTAAACACATCCTGTGTTTTGAAGGCTCACAGTGTATTGTAAGAGCATTTGGTTACTTTTATTAAAATGATGCAAGTCAGGCAGACTGTGCTGTTCTCCCTCCCCCCAAAGCTGTGCTTGCAGGGGGCAGGGGTGGCAGAGCTGGCCTCTCTGGCACTGCAGGGACAGCTCCATGTCCTCTCTGCTGGGACTGGGATGGATCCTCACACCTGGCATGGTCAGAGCCCTGCTCTGCTCATGGTCACTGCAGAGCAGCTCAGCCAGACCACACAGTGGGGACTGAATGGGAACTGAGCATCATAAACCATGGCGGGCCCTTTGTCACTGTCCCTGGTGCAAGAGATGAGCAAACCATGTCAGTGGCAGGTAGGGAACTTCTAATGAAGAAATGAAAATTGTGCCTGTGTTTGAAAGTCACGTTTTGTCCCTTGTTGAGCACAGCAAATGCTTTTTATCACTGAAGAGTTAAATGGGTGTGGTGGGATGCTGATGTGTGTGGAGCAAAAGGTCTCTGTCCCCTGCATGTGTATCTGCTTCCCTTGCCTATGGATGGAGGCATGTGCCAAATTAAATTAAATGTGATAACAGCATTTAACATACTAGAAATGTTTGTTAAGTGAAGTATTTTAATAGTTGTTAACACACTAAAACAGACAAACTCTTGAATAAGGCAGGCTGAAATCATCATCCTGATGCAGGGCTGTGTGTTGGGGATTAGATTTGTTCCTTTTTTACTTAGAGGATTTTTCCTGGCTCCTTTGCTCTGCTCCTGTTGGTCACCCACAGGACACGTGGCAGCAGCCAGGGAGAAACTGAGAATTTGGGGGTAAGTGACCAGTGCTGATGGGCCTGATCCCATCAGCAGGGGGAGGGTTTAGGGTTGATGCCCTTGTGAGCCAGGTGAGAATGAAAAGCTTGGAAAGGAAAGCTTGCAGGAATCTCAATTCCCTTGGTGTTTGGTCTGCTCACTGTAATTGTTTGACCCCTCCTCCTCCTCTCTGTTGGGATGTGTGGCTGCAGGGTTACAGGGCCAGAAGGGCTCTTAACTACCAAGGGAATTTTTTCATTCAGGAGAAGACACAGACTTCTCTGTCTGGGATTAGTGTTTCCACTTCCTTGTCTTACCTGCTAATTTATGTCAAGTTGATACTGTTTCTGCAAATTAAGAGATAAGTGTAGTGCATCAAACTATGAATACACACACATTTCCAGGAAATTATATATCAAAGTCATCTGCTAAAGTGTCTTAAATGTGGAGATAGGCTATAAACAACAAGCATCTCTCACCCTTACCATGAATGCTTTGTGGTATTTCAAAAATAATAGGTAATTTCCACTTCAGTGGATTTTATTACCTGTTGCTCCGGTGGACTTTAGTTGATAGTAACAGTGAACAGAAAACAGAATTGTCCATGGCTTTGTTTTAACTACAAAATCCATTATATACCTAATTTTGCTTTTCTTCGTGGTGGTGTAGAAAGAAGAAAGAAAATCCTTCCAGAGCTTCCTAAGAATGATTCTGCATGGTAGATTGCAATGTTCTTTATGGATTATTGACTTTTAAAAATACATGTTGATACTATATAGACTAGCTCTGATCTGTAACAAAAAATAGATATTGTAGCCTGAACAGCAAAATATGAAGTATTAAATCTAGGTGCTAGATCCTGCAGTTCCTTCAGGTGCTCAGTAGTTAATGAGTGTAATATCCTTCAGAAGCACAGCAGGTGAGCACATGGCTCAAAGCCTCCTCTGGCAGCCCAGGATCAGCCCTGGGGGGCAGGAGCAGGAAGTTACAGCAATTGGAGGGGGATGGACACCTTACCTTGGGAGAAACCTCCTGGCAGGGAGTTGACCCTGGCTGGACTCCAGGCACCACCAGAGCTGCTCTCTCAGCCCTCCATGGCTGGACACGGGAGAGAAAATAGAATGAAGGTTCATGAGTTAAAAACCAGGAGAAATCACTCAGGAAATACCATCACAGGCAAAACAGGCTGGAATTAGAGATATTAACTGGATTTATTTCTAACAAAATCAGAGCAGGATAATGAGAAGTAAAAGAAACCCTTCCCCCCCAGCCCCTTCCTTCCCAGCTCTGTCTCCTCCCCTGATGGCACAGGGGGACAGGGCAGGGGGTTTGGTCACTTCATCCCCCATGGCTTCCCCTGCTGCTCTGGGACAGGGGTTGTTCCCCTGTGAGGCTGTGGAGTCCCTCCCATGGGGACAGTTCTCTGTGAACTGCCCCAGCGTGGGTCCATCTCATGAGCAGCAGCCCCACTGCCCCTGCTGCAGTGAGTCCCTGCCACGGGCACCCAGCCCCCCCAGCCTGCTGCACTGTGGGTCACTGTTCCGTGGGGTGCAGCCCCCAAGGACAGGCTGCTCCAGCCTGGGAGCAGGGACCTCGATCCACTGGGTCACCACTGGGTCACAGCCTCCTCCAGGGATCACCNTCTCCCCCAGGGATCACCTGCTCCAGTCTGGGCAGCTCCCCAGGGGCTGGGGGTGGATCTGTGCATCCCTGAAGATCCCCGTGGGCTGTGGGTGGCTCTCTGCATTCCCTGTAGATCCCCAGGGGCTTCAGGGGCACAGCTGCCTCACCATGGGCTGCAGAGGAATCCCAGCTCTGGCACCTGCAGCTCCTCCTCCCCTCCTCCACTGACCCTGGTGTCTGCAGAGTTGTTCCTCTCACATTTTCTCACCCTGCTCTTCTCTGGCCACAGTTACAACTGTGCAGTCACTTTTTTTCTTCTTGAATCTGTTATCACAGAGGTGTTCCCAGCATTTCTGATCCGCCCAGCCTTGGCCAGTGTGGCCCATCTGTCTTTGGAGCTGCCAGGGATTGGCTGTGCCAGACATGGAGGAAGCTTCTGGCAGCTTCTCACAGAAGCCACCCCTGTAGCCCCTCTGCCACCAAAGCTTGGCCATGCCAGCCCAATACACTCCCCCACCCTTCTGCTGAGAGTGGACCATGCTGCTCAATGCTCTTGTGAAAGATGGAGGTTTTAGTACGCCTGTGCTGTTCTCACAGGTCAGTTTGGTTTGCACATCTGTGCTAGCTCTCTTGTGTCCTCAGGATTGGCAGGTCTGGGGCTGTCAGAGTGCCTGAGTGATGCCAAGCAGTGCCTGTAGGACCTTGGCACCTGAGCCTGCCTTGCTGAGGGGTGGGTGCTTGCCCCAGCTGTGTGGGAGTGAGGAGAGGGAGCCCCTGGTCAGGGAGCCCGTGGAGTGTGGGTGACTTGTGACACCACAGCCTTGATGCCAGCACTGCCCTTGGCAGGAAGTTGGTACCTGATCTGTGCCTGCTTTTGCCAGGAACTCCTTTGGGGACCTCTCTGTGCCTTCAGGCACTCGTGGCTGCTTGGGTGGTTTGCAGAGCAGCAGTTTGTACCCAAAGTTTAACTCTCAGGGTCTCTCACAGTTTTTCCTCATCACTGTCCAAACAAAAGGTGCTTAAAATTCTCCCCAGCCAAAACAGCCTCCAAGCCAGGCACACTGCCTGCAGCAGTCTTAGGGGGTGGAGATGCCTTTGATTAAAGTGGAATTGCTGCAGGGGCAGAGCCTCACAGAGCTGCTGCAGCACAGGGCAGCCGGGTTGGGTGGGCACCAGCCTTCTGCAGCCCCTGCCTCTCCTCAGTGCTTTCTTCTCTCAGCTGCACAAGGGCTTAAAATCACAGCTCAGAGAGCAGGGAGGGAAGGTATGGGGACCATGGAGCTGTCACACTGATTGGAGCTGAAGTTTTAAACTGAGGCAGGTCAGAGAGCTGCTGCAGCCAGATGCAGCTTCCAGCCCCGTCCCTCACTGTGCAGGAGGGAGGGAGCTCCTGTCCTGGCACAGGCAGTGCCCTCACACCTCTCACAGCTCATGCCAGGCCAGAGGGCAGCAGACACCCATCTGCTGGGTTAGCCCTGTCCTCCTCTGGCCAGCCTGGCTGCTTTTCAGGCTGGCTGGGTGTTTTAAGGAACCTCCCTGGGGAAAGCAGCTGCAGGTGCTTTCACCATCATGGTTTGCTTTGCTGGGAACTTGTGCACAAATCCAAACAGGTTTGCAGAAAAAATGGAAATAGGAAAAATGCTACTGGGAAGGTCTGACAGCCCTGTCCACTGCCCAGTCAGCCTGTGCTGTTGCAGCTGGGCTGTGGCAGTGCCAGCAGAGAGCTGGCTCCTGGCACAGGCACCTCAGAGCCTCTGCACGGGGCTTTCCCAGCAGTGTGTGCCTGTGACGGGCCAAGGAGCAGACTGACAGACACAGTGCAAGGCCTCCCAAGCACCTCTGCTCCAGTTCATGGCATTTTTTCTCTTCCAGGCAGATAGCAGTATCTGTCCTACCCACCTTGAGCAGATATTTCTGAGATCAGCAGCTCTGTGTGTGCTCAGCAGCAGTGACTGGGCTCTGCTGGTGCACTGGGGACACTTTGCTGGCGTGTCCTGCAGGGCAGTTCCAGGTCACACTCAGTGTCCCACCTCTAAACAACCCCCTCCTCCCTCTCTGTGGCATTTCCCACAGCCAGCTCCTCCTTCTCCAGCTCCACAGCCGTGCCCAGAGCCAGGTACAGCTGGCAGCCCCTGGAGCACAGGGAGCTGTGCAGGGCCTGTGCTGGCTCTGCTGTGTTTGCTCTGGGGGCAGGGGGGCACAGGGAGGGGACAGGGTCAGCAGGAGGGCACCCAGTGCAGCACACACCACCACCTTTGCAGGACCCACAGACAGGCGTTTCTCCCTTCTTCCCCTCTCCTCCCATGAAATTAGGGAAGAGACGTTTTAATGACAGTTTGCTGAAATGTGCGTTCCCTGCTGATTTGACATTGGGCAGGAAAAGTGTCTACAAAATCAATTTTTAATAAATGTAAACAACTAAATTATGAATGACAAAAACATCACTGAACAGTTAAATATTAATCATGTAATTACTTAAATTAATACTTTTAGTGCAATATTGTGATAGAGAGTTCTGCTTCTGCTGTGTGCCTGCACTGGCCAGAGCAGTGCACGGGGGCCAGCAGGACCACATGGCCCCCACAGCAGAGGGACCTGGGGGCCTTGGGGCCTCATGGTGCCACAGCCCCAGCTGCTGGTTGTCTCACAGGTCCCACAATACTGAGTGCTCTTCTTAAAACCTCTGGAACCAGATTGATTAGGAAAGAACTTCTATTTTCTGTTCAAAATAAAGCTGTCAAGAAAACGGCTAAACTGGCCCAAACCAGACAGCAAACTGCCCCACCCCAAAAACTTTCCTCTCCCAAAGTGCCGTGAAACTCCCCAGCAGCTGTGAGTGATGTACAGACCACAGCTGTGCTCAGTGATGATCTTTGGGAACACCAGAGGTGCTCTGCAGGGAGCTGGGGGTGCCAAAAGCCCTGTCTGCTTCTGAAATGGAGTTGGGAGAGCTGATGGAGGAGGTGCTGGGTGTGAGCCCTGCTGTGGGGGCTGCCCTGCAGGGCCCCTCGGTGCTCCTGCCCCAACAGGTGCTGCAGGGAGCCTGCAGGCTGGAAAATTGGTCACCAGGATTAGGGGGGTGGGCAAGCAGCCTTCTGTAGGTACTTGCAGGAAGCACAGGGCTTCTTTCCTTGCCCAAGAAACTAAGAAAAGAATTTACTGGCACTCTTGTCCTTGTGGGTTGGCTGTCTTTGTTGTTTGTTTTTAATCTAATAAAAGAAGATCTTAATACCATAGTAAAATGGGTACAAAGCTAGAAACTCATCCCTCGGCGTTTTGGCAAAACATTATTGAAAACGTAAAAGCCCGTAGCAGAAACAACAGAAGCACAAAGAAACAGGAGGAATGGGATCAACAGGTTGTGTTCTGGCTCTTGGGAGAGGCAGAGAAGTGCATCCAGCCAGGGCTGGAGGTGCCAGGCTGGAGCTGGCCAGCAGCCCCGTGGTGATTGTCCCCTAAGGGCAGGGACCCTTGGAGGGCTGGGGTGGGCAGCACTGCAGAGCTGTGAGCAGGCAGGTGGGAAGAGCACAGTGCTGGGAGGGCAGGAGCAGCTGAGGAGCAGGAAGAGGCAGCTGGGAGGATGTGTGCCCTGGGCAGATGGAGTGAGCGTGGCAGGATCTGGCCAGGGCACTGGAGGCAGTGGAAGGACACTCTGGGCATCCTTAGGCTTGCAGCTGCTGGAGTGGATCCTGGCTCAGTCTGCTCCCTGCATGGAAATGAAACATTGGACACAGATTATACAAGTGTTTCTAAATTAGAAAGTGAAGCATCCCTTGCAAGAAGGTGGGAATGCTGAAGGAGTGCTCATTGTTCAGACTCGCCCTTTGCTGGAGGATCCCAGTGCAGCTCTTGTTGCCTTGTCTCCCTCTCTCTGTGCCTCCTGCCTCTTCACAGGCAGCACTGCAAGTGCCATTCCTGTGTGCCATCAGCAAGTGCCTCCTGAAAATGCCATTAACTAATTTGTCCACCGGTGCAGTCCTGGTTGCCATGGCCACTGACAAACCCAGCCATTTTCAGGGTGCTGCTGCCCAGTCTGAGCTGCGGCTCAGCTCACGGTGGGTCCCTGCAGGGAGCAGCGTCCTGAGGCTGCCAGCCAGGCTGGTACCTCCTTTCTGATTGATGATCAGCAAGTCTGTACGGTGCAGAGCCCTTCCTGTCCCCCTGCTCTTGCTGCCTTGCCAGCTCTGAGTGCATTTTGCTGCTCTGCTCCTGTGTGAGGGGTTTTGTTCTGGCCACCACAGACCCATCCACAGAGAGCTCTGTGTCCTGGTGCAGAGCATGGAGCTGCTCTGGCCACTGCTGTTCTCCATAGCTTCACAGATGGTGAGCAATCCTGGCAGGAACTGTCCATTTGAAGTTCATTTTGTGCTCTCACAGGTTTGCATTTTCCAAGGGACTTTTCCAGGTATGGTTTAAACCGCGAGACAGGAGAGGCGGGAGCACTTTCCACATGCAGCATTACAACACGCTGCAATGAAGTTGGTTCTTGGAACATAGCAGCCCCCTAAAATGTCAAATAAATCCTTAAACTATTCATCACTCTGTTTTTGGGGTGGCAGTTAAGTCTTTCAACACTCTGTGAGTTTCTTTCCCCAGCAGTAATTTTGCTGGTGAAGAAATACAGCTCAGGGCACTCCACAAAGCGGAGCCTCAAAATTCATGTTTTGTTTTCATTACCAAAAAAATGCTTTACTACATTAAAGAGTGGCCCATTAAAAGTCTGTACCCTGTCTTCTCTGCACCCTGTCATTGTTGGCAAGCCTTCCCTGTGCCCGTGCAGAGCAGCTTTGCTCTGCAGGCTGCACAGAGAAAGGGCTGTCCAGGGGAGGAGGCTTCAGCCACAGCTCAGCTGGTTGAGATGTGCGATCTCAAAACTTCCAACAGCCATGCAAATTTACTCAGTAAATGTATGTACTGAACCTTAAGCTATCAGTGTTTCCTCTGCTTCCAGTGCATCCCAGGACAGCACACTGCCAAAGGAAATAAATTAACTGTCTGGTTCCTGGAATAAAGTGGAACGCTGTACAGAGCAGTGTATTTAACTGTCTTGGGCAAATAAAATAACAGAAAAGAAAACCTTGGATTACTGACAGGAGTCTTACTGAACCTTGTGATTATATAAATTAAACATTGCCAGATGAACTGGATGGTATTCTCTGATACTGCAGGAATGCTGGAGGTTGGAGAAAACAGTAAATGTTATAATTAGGGTTTAGGAGAGCACTTGGTTATTCTCACAAGTAACTCAGGCTAGCTGAATGCTGGCATGGGCATGGGAGCAGGCAGTGAAACCTGGAGCTTCCTTAATTAAGAGGGTAGAAAGGTTTTTTTAACAAAATTCAGCGGAGACTTACTAAATCCAGTTTTATTTAATATTTCCACATTTTATTTAGGTATAAATGGTACATGAATAAATTCACAGCTCTGTTAGGAAGTTAGAAGATCAGAGCAAGGTGCAGCTGTGCAGGGCACAGGCAGGAGCCCCAGCAGGGCAGTGGGGCAGCAAATCTGCCCCTTCCCAGCACTGGGGGGGCACTGGCATCACTTCAGCTGCCCCCCTCGCTGCTGGCCCTGAGAGCTGGTGCTGGGAGGAGGGAGGCAGCGAGGCTGTGGCTGCAGCAGCAGTGCTGGCCATGGCCTGCAGCAGGCTTTCCTGAGCTTGTTTTCCAGGGAAGGGGAAAGCCCTGCCCTGGTCTCAGCCAGGGGCACGGGGGGGATTTTGTGGGCGATTGGAGGGGCAGCTCACAGTGAAACCCAGGCAGCTGTGGGAGAGTCTCCTGGGAAATGGAGGAGTCCTCACTGGCAGGATTATTTAAGAGTGGACTTTGAAAGAGGAGACACTGTGCAGTTGGGAACAATGCTGCACTGTCAGAGAGATGGACTCAATTACTTAATAGGTCGCTGCTGTCTGTCTCCTGCGTTTTCCCTTTCAGGAACATACATTCAGCTGGGTTATTTCTCATGGGAAGACAGAGTGTTGTGGGAGAAGCCAGGCTTTGGAAGGGAGAGGCTGGAGGAGCAGCAGCCAGGCAGATGATGCCTGGTTTGCTCTCTGTGGAGCAGGATCCTGGGGGCTGGAAAAACCCGGAGTGATGTAGCTGATGTGGCCCTTTGGCCCTGTAATCAGCTGATCCCTAGTCTCACAGGTCTTGCTCCTGTTCTTTTTCCTCACAGAAGATTTGCCATGGTGCTCTCCCCTGCCAGGCTCATCCCCAGGAGTGCTGGTGGTGGCCCTGTGGTCCCACAGGCTGTGCCACAGGGGCTGCATGGGCCATTGGCTTCTGTTTTGCCAAAACATTGGCTGGGCACTGGCAGGTCCTGACAGCCCATCTCAGTGCTTGGGCAGCCTCTCCTGCAGCACACAAGGGCTTGGGTGGTGTTGGAGCAAATGAACTGGAGGCAAGCTGGAGGCCAGGAGCCCGTCCCTGAAGTCACCACTTGGTTCCAGTAACAGGACGTGGTGGACAGGGACGTGTGACAGCCAGGGACTCACAGTGTCCTCACCAGAACCACCCTGCCAGCCCTGGTGGCACTCACAGTGTCCTCACCAGAACCACCCTGCCAGCCCTGGTGGCACTCCAGGGAGCTTTCCTAGGGGGATCATGGGCCTGCCTGGCAGCCCTGACCCAGGGCAGCAGGAGCTTCGTGCCCGGGCAGTCCTGGGACCCCACTGCTCCTGTGTCACTGTCCCTGTGTCACTGCCCCGTGTCACTGTCCCTGTGTCACTGTCCCCTGTGTCACTGTCCCCAGTGTCACTGTCCCTGTGTCACTGTCCCTGTGTCACTGTCCCCTGTGTCACTGTCCCTGTGTCACTGCCCCTGTGTCACTGTCCCAGTGTCACTGTCCCCTGTGTCACTGCTCCCCTGTATCACTGCCCCTGTGTCACTGTCCCTGTGTCACTGTCCCAGTGTCACTGTCCCCCTGCAGGTGTCTGTCCCCCAGTTACCATCCTGCACTCTCCTGTGCTCACTGAGTTGATGTCCCTGCGTTGTTGTTCTCAAGCCCCGGGGCTGCAGTGAGGTTTTGTCCCTCTTGCCCATCCCTTTCTCTGTTCTTTTGTTTCAGGATAAGCCGGCTGTTTAATGGCACAGAGCCCATTGTCCTGGACAGTTTAAAGCAGCATTATTTCATTGATCGAGATGGGGAGATTTTCAGATATATATTAAGCTTCCTAAGGACATCTAAGCTACTGCTCCCAGATGACTTTAAGGTAAGGAAAGCTGTAGTCTGCAATCTGTTTTTTCCTCCCTTTCTGTCATTTGTTTTGGTGCAGGTTGGTTTGTGTGCTTGACCTAAACACACTTAACTAAATGTTGCTGTTTATTTGTTAGGATTTTTAGTACTTTGTGTATTGCACCAGGGATGTTATTATTTAATAAATGGACCGATGGTTGTCATGGATACCAAGAAAAGTTAAACTATGAAGCTTATGGCTAAATCAGTTTTTCTGAACTAATTGTATTTTCTCACATTTTTAGCTTATTTATCAGGGTATAACAACAATTAAGCAACATGGGCAACTTGCACTTAGCAGGGTTTAATGCTCAGAATCTGAAAGAAATGCTTTGAATTTGATACATAGAGGACTTGAACTGTGTAAATCTTTTTCTTGTTTGCATAAAAAAAGAAACCCTTAAAAAGCCCCTAAGGATTTGTGTTAGACATAACCAGTGCAGATACTTGGATTTCAGGAAGTAATCTGCTCACAGTTAATGTCAAAATATTCTTGGGAGGTGGAAGTGACTGAGGGCTCTTTGAGGAGCAGTTCATGTTTTGTGTGAAGTCACGGTGCTGGTTGTTTGTGCAGGCCCTGCTTGTTTAAAGGCTCTCCTTTTAGCCTTGTTTGGCTTTCAAATTCCAAAACTTCCAACATTGTCACCCTGATGTATGAAAACTGGAAGACAAAAGTGTCCAAACTGTAGATGACAAGATTCAACAAAAGCACTCGTTGCAGGATGAAATGATGAATAAATGGGGATGGCAGATGGGATCTGCTCAGTTAGAGGATGCAGAGCATTGCTAGGAAGGGAAGCTCCTGCTTTCTCTGGAATGCCATTTCCCTTTGCTGATCCCTGGGTCAGCTGTGACTGGGTGCAGAGTGGTGGTGCTGGCTCTTGCCTTGGAGCAGAGCTGCTGCTCGTGCTGCCAACCCAGCCATTGTCACCTGTTGAGGATGATCACTCTGACCCCACCTGGGAGGGGCTGCAGCTCACAGCTTGCCAGGTTTGGGGTTTTGGCAGTCCTGGGTGGTTTGAGCTCCAGCCCAGAAGGGCTGTCCTGAGCCCTGGTGTTGCTGGAGAGTGGCAGATGGGTGGGGAAGCTGCCCCATGGGATGGGGGGAGCCAGAGAAATGAGGGCTGGGTGGGAGAAAACTGCAGAGAAATGAGAGAAAAGCTGTGTGCAGAAGGGGAGCTGAAGACCAGAGCAGTCCCAGGGGTTGTGAGGTGGATGGAGATGTGGGAGAGGTGCAGGAGAGGTGCTTAGAGCAGTGTTTGGGACAACCCAGTGGGGCAAGGTGTGAGAAGGGAGGGGAGGAGAGGTTTGAGCTGCTCATGGCCTTGACCAGCATCCAGATCTCAGAGCAGAACCAGCAGGACTGGGCTGGGGCCTGCAGGGGAGATGGATGCCAAGGACCTGTCTGTGCAGTGAGCCCTGGCATGGGCAGGGGAGGCTCAGGGAGCAGCACTGCCCCGGCTCAGCTGCTGCTCCAGACCAGCCCTTTGCACAGGGTTAACTGGGTTTTACTGAGTTCCTCCCTGGGAGAGCTTTAGAGCAAACCCCAGGCTAATGAGGGCTCAAGAACAAAGCAAAGCATTGCTAGGTAGGGAGTAACTAAATCAAAATGCATAGAAGAATGCTCTGTAAAGCTGTATTAAAACTGCACTGTAAACGGATTTAACTTCACAGAAATCGTGTAATTTTGCCAGCATGATTAAAGTGACAGAAGACAATAATCAAAGGCAGCAAATGGAATCACTCGGTGTTTCTAAATGCAAAACTCTATTTAAGGTAAAAAACCTGACAGCTTTTCCAGTGAGACTTGCATTAAATGTTCTTTATGTCAAACAAAGCATTATCAAGTGTTTTGAATATTTATTAGTTTTTACCCCTTAATTTAATCAAGCAGTTTATTAGCCTCAAGGTTTAGCCAAGTTGCTTTTCAACTTGAATTGCTGCTCAGATGGTTATTTTGGAAAGTTTGGAATACTAGTACCACACCAGCATTGTTGTGTTTGCTATTTCAGTGTTGTTTTCAGACCAAGTTAACACTGAAATGCAGAGAAAGTGGTGTGTGTGTTCCGAGGTGAGCGATTCGTTAGTATCGAGTCTGAGTGCTGTGTTTACAGTGAATATTAATTACAACTGCAGCTACTGCTAAGCCAGACCTTGAAAGCATCTCCCAGGTCTTCCTGCTGCAGGTAGCACTCTATGGTTCCTGTGATTTTCCTGGTTTGGGGGATTTTGTGGCACATGAGGAGTGCTGAGCAGTGAGTGAGTGTTTGGCTGGGCTGGAGCTGTGCCAGCCCACAGCAGGCTGTGCTGGTGGCTGGGCTGGAGCTGTGGCAGCCCCCTGTGCCTGCCCTGGGTCAGTGTCTGTGCAGGGACACAGCCCCAGAGCAGGACATGGGGCAGGGCACAGGGCAGGGCACAGCTCTGCCCCTCTGCTGGCCCAGGGCACAGCTCTGCCCCTCTGCTGGCCCAGGGCACAGCTCTGCCCCTCTGCTGGCTCAGGGCACAGCTCTGCCCCTCTCTGCTGGCCCAGGGCACAGCTCTGCCCCTCTCTGCTGGCTCAGGGCACACAGCTCTGCCTCTCTGCTGGCCCAGGGCACAGCTCTGCCCCTCTCTGCTGGCCCAGGGCACAGCTCTGCCCCTCTCTGCTGGCCCAGGGCACAGCTCTGCCCCTCTCTGCTGGCTCAGGGCACAGCTCTGCCCCTCTGCTGGCCCAGGGCACAGCTCTGCCCCTCTGCTGGCCCAGGGCACAGCTCTGCCCCTCTGCTGGCTCAGGGCACAGCTCTGCCCCTCTCTGCTGGCCCAGGGCACAGCTCTGCCCCTCTCTGCTGGCTCAGGACACAGCTCTGCCCCTCTGCTGGCTCAGGGCTGGCTGCCAGGGGAGCTGCTCCTCCTGTGGTGTCCCAGCAGTCCTGCCTGGATCTCCCTGCCCTCCGAGGACACCACGAGCAGCACGTGTCCCTTCCCTGTCAGTGCCTCACTGCACACAAACCCAGGAGCTGCTGTGCCTCCCTGGTTGAGACTCACTCCCTGCTCAGAGAGCATCAAACAAAAATACAAAAAGGCAGTGTGAATAGTGCCACTCCCTCTCAGAGGGGCAGGAGCACAAGGGCACAGCACATCTGAGTTTTGTGTGGATTACAGAGATCACCTGTAACACCAGAATGACAAGGCCACCACTCTGATTTATGAGTACAGGTACAAAATTTGTGTGCTTGCATGGAAAGCCTTCTCCAGCTGACCTCAGGAAATGGTGTATTGTCATCATAGAAGTGAGCAACTTTCTTTCATAGCCAGGAGTCAGATCTTCACAGCACTAAAAATACAAAAGAAACATTGAGTTAGGATGACAGTTTGTTGTTTCATGTAATAAAGGATAACAAGTGAAAAATGGACAGAAAGAGCCACCTCAGCCTGTTCAGGAGTCAGCATTAGGTACAGAAATAAAGGATGTCTTTGGTGCTGAGAGAGCAGCATCAGGTCTGTGGGACACACGGTCTCAGCCTGTGCCTGAGCAGATCTGCCCCAGCCCAGAGGAGCAGCAGCAGCACTGCC
>VWYP01009139.1:0-25283 GCA_013400435.1 Pycnonotus jocosus
ATTTCAAATTTATAATAATTTGGTAGGACGAGGTTTGCATTCTCTATTCCAAGAGAAGCTCCTGTCCTCCCTAACAAACACCTGTCTTTCCAAACCAAAGGACTTTGCCTTCAAGGAGCAAAACTGAACATCCGCCCCTTTGTAAAGAAAATCTTTGTTAATCAGGAAAAAGTCCTCTGAGTCATCATCTTTAAGAGATCATTCTTCCTGAAATATCGTAATGCAACCAAAGTACACTCCACAAAGCAAGTGGAAGGTTAAATAACCTAATTATTGATGAGCAATCATATAGCATGGAATTTAATGATTTTTAAAATTATTTTTACAGAAATACCTCAAGTAAATACCTTCAGATTGTTAGGAAAAATAATCCACAAACGCCAGAGGTTTATGTCCAAAAAATAGCTAGAGGAGTCCTTTTACTTTATTCGAATAAAGGGAGAAGCCATGGGGCATTTCCCCTGGAGTCTCTCCAATTTTTGGAGGATGCAGCCTCTTTTTTATCCTAATTTGCCATCTGCATTTCCCCATTGGCTGAGGTACTTGAGAGGTACAGACTTCCTGAAGTGCCTAATACCTAAGATGCCCCTTTAATGTATAACCCCCCCCCTTTTAATTTTTAATCCTTATGGAATTTATGGGTTTTCCCCATTGTTGCTTTCATTTTTCAATGAAAAGAAAATTTTTCCAATTTCATTTATCAGCAAATCTACAGTTTGTTTGTAAAGGCAAATATCTTCTTTTGCATTCATGAATCAGTGGAATCCTTCCCATTGTATCTTTTATCTCTCGGTGCTAGTTTTATCTACCAGCAAACCCACCACTTGTTTGTAAAGACAAATCTGTCATGCCTCTCAAGATCTAGCAGAAATAATGTTGAATTTTAGTCTGCCTATAGATTTCCAGTCTTTAATAGTTTGTGCTTCACTACTCTGAAGTAATTAAAAAAAAAAAATCAGAACTTTATGGATATGGCTAAGTGCTTATCCTGAGCAAATTAAATTAAACCTCTGCCATATAATGAAAAGTTTGTTTCACCTAATTGAGCATCTAATGAGTATAGGTGAATTAAGCTAGTCATAGAAATTTTGTTTTTCAAAGCTTTACTGATTGGCATCCATTCAGCTGGAGAAAGAAACGTATTGCATTTATGTACATAAAAGATTTGAAAGAAAAGTTCTGATAAGATTCTGATCTCTACATAAGATTGCACTTCAAATTGAACTGTCCTTTATTGATAACTGCAGTTATTACCAAAATACACTGGTGCACTGGCTTTTGATTCATACAATTGCTTCTGCTTATTTCTGTGGGCTTTTCTGTACAATAGTGTGTACATTCACTAGGAAGCTGTGCTCTTCATAAGCTTTTACTCTGATCAAACTAGCATGTTCATTTTTTTCCACCTAGAATATGAGCCTGAAAACTAGATATAGACTTTTTTACCGTTAAAATGTCAAGCAACCAGGGGAAAGGGTGGATAAAATTTTGGACTCTTTTGAGATTACTGAGAGCTTTATACATTTGACCTTGCTCCATTTGATGGTATTCCTCTATGAATTCTTCATCTTACTGCATCGCAAAAGCCTGAGATGGGCCCTTTATTCTTTTTTTACTCATTATTACGCATGAATAAAGTTCTGGACCCACCTTGTCTTTTGGGTTAGGATAAAGGAAGAAATTCTTGTAAAGAAAAAAGTCAAATTATTTATAATAGAAATCCTCTCATTTTTTTGGAAACCCACAGGCTTTTAGACAAAGGATTTTGAATGAAGAGATTATGTCCAAAGAAATTTCATAGTTAGTTTTTCACACCACACAGCTTGGTCACAGTTCTGCTGCTAAGAGCTCATGTGGTTATCTACCCTTGTTTCCTTCAATCCCACACTTTAAAAGCCCCCCCAAAAACCTCTTGTACAGCAAAAACCTGATTTGACCATGTCTTTTTGAAGTTTGCACCAGCTTTTGCTCTTCAAAACATTTTGTTCTGCCTTCCCCCTTCCTTTTAAATCACTACATTTTGTGATCCTGCCTACATTCAGACCCTGATCCCTACTTGCATCACCCTACTGCTCTTATTTGTTCAGGCTTTTCTTACTATTTCCATTGTCTACAATTAGGTGCTTTCATTTAATACCTTTATGTAATTTAGCCATTTATCCTATGCCTACACAGAAATTGAAGATGTAATTGATGTACATGGAGGCATGCCCCAACAAGCCTTAATCTACCTGATTCTGTTACAAGATTTTTTCCTTCAATGAAAACCTGTCAGTAATTTGAGCGACATGCTCAAGATGTGAGTCTCCCCACCCTGAAATCTGAGTCTACTTCTCCCCTACACTGTTCCAAAATTGTCTGGTTTAGTGCTAGCACAGATATATATCCTAAAGTGTGCCAGTCATCTTAATTCTGGCAGCATCGATCCATTTATAGTGCATTTTAAACCCGGAGCAATATGTGCCTCATTTCATCGGAACGGTTACGTTCCTCACCCAGAGAATAATTCTTCTCTGTGTCCTGCTTCTACACGATTCTAGTTTCTTTGCTAAGATTTCCTACAGTTCCTATACACAGTTCTGAAAGTGCTATGTGTCATTTGCAGACAAGATAACGTTTAGTTCTATTCTCAGAAGAAATCAGATAATACACACTGTTCACTGATGTTTCATGTTTCTGAGTTTCAAAGGATTTGGTAGCTGAACACATAGGTGTGAACTTAACCACTTTAGCACTGCTGATCTCTGCTGTGATGAGTTCTGCAGACACCAAGTTATGCTCCATCTTCTCCCAGTTATTGGTATGGTCTAGGGCATGGGAATATTTTCACACAGAAATGTGAAACAATAAGTCTAAGTAAATTTATATTTGCTTTACTATAGAGGATGATTTCCCAATATAATGTGAAGATACTAAGATTATGGGTTTTTAGTTTCTACTAAACAAGTTATCCAGTATTGTATTTGGACTTTTCTCCACTATAATACTAATATTCCCAAGGGCTCTAGCTCCTCCCAAGCATCTTGTATCCTTTCTGATGCTTTGAATTATAATATATACAATAAATGACATACCATGGACTAGGAAGAATTTTTGGAGATGGAAATAGGCTTCCAATGAAATACTTTGGAACCACACACATGTTGAATGTTTTCCTAGTCTTTGATTTTAAGAATCCTTGCCAGCTTGTAAAGATGGGAAAACCAAAAATAACAAGCCCTTTCCATTTTTTTTGGGAAGTAAACACAGAAGGGTGAGAGTACCAGTCTCCAAGACCCCTGCTGGTAATAATAATTTGAGATATTTGTTCCATTTCAGGTAATGCTTGCTTCCATATAGACTGAAAGCATTATGTATTTAGAGAGTTCCTCTGCATTAAGAAGCCTCATTTCTGTTCCTTGCCTCATACACAGACAAATGATCTGCAGTTTTAAGCTGCAGTTTTCACACTGAAAAGGGGATTGTGCTAATACTCCCTTTGGAGTCATCTGTAGATAACTGAAATTGCTCTTCCTGGTGTTGTTCCTGACCACTGCTGCTCCCTCAAGTAACTTCTTCAGCTTCTTTTATTTTGTGGTAAGACCTTCATTTAATATTCACAGTCCAGAGCGGCATTCTTAGATCATCACTGTGCCGGGCAGATTGATTAGGTATGCTTCTTGTAAGGGATATTACTCCAACGGATATTTGCTGAAGCAAAAGTATTACCAATGGCAACAGCTGTATTCCCTGTTACTCCTAGGCTTTCTTCTCTTGGGGAGATTTTTGTCCTTTGTATGCTTTGCTTTATAGACTTACTTGTGTGATACCCAGGCCTGTTTTTGTCATTATTAATAATAAGTAACATTTCTGGAAACACACTCTTTTGTACATCAGTGTGCAGCTTAAAATCATTTGATAACCTATTTCCTTTTAGGTTTTTATGGATAATTTGATGGTGGTGTTATTGGGTATTGACAATTTTGTGCATTTTATGCAAACCCTTGCAAACTCTTGCAAAATGATGTTATTAAGTTTCTAACAAAACTTATATACAAGCTGAACTTTGTCTTGGTTCCAGTATCCTCCTGAACTAGAGCTCTGTCTTTCTAAATTAGGTTCATTTGCATGATGTAGTTCAGATTTATTTATTTATTTATTTAAATAATTATTGTTGCTATGGACTTATGCCCACATTTTACATACTTCATTCTGGTCTGGACTATTTTTTATGCAGGCCAAATTTCTTTGTCAAAAATCAGACTGAGATTTTTGGTTTTTTCCTTCACTTGCTTTTCCCTCCACCAGTTCTTTTGTTCCATCCCTAATAATGGTTGAATCCTCTTTTCAGGTTATTGATCATCTCTTAATTCTTAAATAAAGTCACTGGCCTTTTTTGCAGTTTCATTATTTTAAAATACAACATGACCAAAGTCTTTACTATTACATGAAATTAAAAAATATTCCTTGAACTTTTTTCTGAGCTTCCTGTTGGATTTAAGTGCTGTGTATCATGGTTAGCCATTTGGTAGTAATATGATTAATAATCAAAATACCTTTTGATTTTTGCAGATACAAAATGCATCACCAGTAATACTTTTCCACCCTCCCTACCTCCATGCATTTTATGGTTATTGAGCTCTTCTGCATTTTGCTCTGGCTCCATTTCATTGCCTTGTGGGATTCAGCAGCAGCCTGCTGTTTCTGGCACTTTGTCCTCTGTGGGCTAAGCTTTATGTCTGAAACCAGGATGACAATTTCTACACTCAAACTACCCAATTGTGGATGCAGCCAGTCCCCTTGCTGTTTTGGAAAGTCTTTAACCTTGAACTGGATAGTGAAGCGCAAGCTACTGCCTTTAGGCAGGGATATCAGACGGTGCTACACCTATCTCAGTGCTGTGCACTAAAAGGTTCAGAAATTTCCCAGGATTCTTCTCTGCTGGGTGCAGGATAGAAGGATCTCACCTGGGATATCAGCAACCCACATCAGTTCATTCATAAGGATAAAATGTGTCCAACATATTTCTCTGCAGAGCATGGTCTCTTTGGTCTCTTGTGAACTGGTTTTGGATGCAAAATAAAAATGAACAGTTTTTTTTTAAAACAACCACAGTAAAAAAAACATGATTAAATGAAAATAAATACAAATTGCCTGCTTCTTTCTAGACTGGAAGCTGGTAGGTAGGAAAACAATTACATGTTATCTAGATTGCTGAATCAGCATAAAGTTATCTTTTATGAATGTATCAAGAACTCTTTTTTTAATTGAATTTCTGTATTTCAAATACTTGTAGAAATAAGAAAGAAGATACTTTTCTTTTCTACAGTGAGTCATTTCAGTAGCAAGGATCCAGGGAATATTATCTCCTTTATAAGATATAAGACAAGTTTTCTGTAAATTCCAAATTATCACTTAAATATCAAGTTGAAATTGGTGAAATTTGGTTTAGTATGCCAAAATATCTTTTTTAATCACACTTATGTTGGGGCCTAGAAAGCCACTTACTCACTCTGCTAGAGGTGGACAAGATAGAAAAAATTAGGTTCACATGTCTTTATCAGGTCTTTATAAGATCTAATCTTATAAAATCTCCATGAGAAGTACAGACATTTTTTCAGCAAATTTCTCTGTAAGAATCTATTTCTTTTTGTTCAAGCATATTATTTAATGTAACATATGTCTGTTGTAAAAATAATTTTTTTACCTTCTTGCACAAAATATTGGTAAATTAAAAAGTTAGTATTCTGATTTTAAAATCAGTTTCTATGAATTGGAGCAGAACATAAACTGATTTTTGATTCAGACCTTAGAAGAAACAGCTCTTAGAGCTTACAACTACATCTCTATGTGTTTATACATATGTGTATAGAAAGAGATAGCTTTTTGTGTTTAGTGTTTCACATAAAGCCGTTCATTATTCCATGAATTTCAGACTGGGGCATGCAGTCCTTTATTAAATGAATGACAAATATTTGAATGATATTGAAAAGAAACATTAATATAAAGATTAATTTCTTTCATTTTCTGTATGACTTTCATTTACAAGATCTTCCCTTCTTCAAATAGTCTCCATGAATTCATTGTTTAATTTATAACCAGTTTTGAACTTGTTCTTCTCTTCCTAATGGGAAAATTAAAGTTAATTTTTGTGCTTATGTTGCACATTTACCAAATGGTGGTACTTTCAAAACCTGTATGGCACCTTCTCCCCAGAAGTACAAGGAAGTCAGTTTTATTTATGAGCATGCAGACTTCTACCCTATTTTGCTTGAATAGAAAAACCCCAAACATCTCCATCAATACAAAAAATTTCCCTCCTAGCTGTAGGAATTATGTTCCCATGTGCTTCATTAAAGTAGGTTAAAACATATCACTAAGATTGGAAGGTCTAAGCTTCTGGCAAAAAGGGATAGAAAACCAGCAACAAAGGATTATTTTTCTGTAGAAGCCACAGAGAAAGAATAGATGTAAATGTCTGTGATCTGTTTATTTGCTACAAGAGTTATATTTTAACCAAGTAGCACAGTATCTCTGCCGTGGAATTACTTGAAATGTATCTGAACTTCACCTCAAGGTCTTTTGGGAATACATGAAGAAATTACCCTTTGATAGTGCCCTAATTCAGGATCTACATTTTTCCATAGGAATTTTGCTCTGTAAAGCACAGGTGAGAATGATAGAGTCATTCAGGATACAGATGCAGTTTTTGTGTTTTACTTTCACTGACTTTTAAGAAATCTTTAATTTTATTTTTAGGGTTTTTTTTTATTTTTAGGTTTACTAAATGCAAAAGTCATATTCAGTATGCTGGAGCTGTAAAGCAAAATGAAGGGATAAATGTGAAAGTGTTTACTCATATAAACAGTAACAAGTCTATGTTACAAAAGGACTGAATCAACTACACTGGGGCTGCAGATTCTCATCTACAGATGAATACAGATTGATGACCATATATAGAGCTATAACATAGCTGCTAAGACATTGACTAACAAATATCATAAATTCAGATTATTGCACCAATTTTGAAAGGATTTTCCCCCCCTAGATGTGCCCTATTCAAATCCCTCCAAGCCTACTAGGATCATTTCAGTCACTCATAGAATGTTTTTTCATGCACTGATGCCATGGGTTTGTTTCAGTGGATGAGGTGGAAAGGGAGTTTGCCTCTCTCTCTCTCCTGTGCCAGCTTTGTTGTATGCCCCAAGACATTGCAGAATTCATGTGTCAGCAGGAGGATGGAAGAGATTAAGTTATGTTCATTCAAGTTATTCAAATTATTCAAATATTCTGAGCACTGGGCTTTTGATGCCCAGTGACAAATCCCGAATCTTGACTACTTTGTTGCAAGTAGGTAATTTCATTAACTATAATGAGCCATATTTTGTGAATTTCCTCTCATTTGAAGAATAGAGGAGTGGATTTTTTTCTCTTCCTTCTTTTGCTTTACTAGTGAAGATTTTTAGTAATTACTAATGGGTTATATTAAGTTTATTTAAGTCCCTTGACACATGTGCTCAAGCAGCATAGCAGTCTTGTGGCTTAACGTATCACAAAGAAACTTTTTCCATCACTTGGGGACAGAAAAATAAATATCGGTGTATAAACATCTATAATAGATGAAATTAAACAGCCTGAAAGTACACAACATTAGTAAGCACTGGGAATTAGTACATGAATTTAAAAAAAAAAAGTGGTTGAGGAACTGCCTGAAAGGGAGATAGCAAGGAGCTCTGATGGAAGAAGAGCTAGTGTTCTGGAGAAAGGCAATTAGGGAATTTTTCAAGTGTTGGTTTTAGAATCAATGATATTTAATTATTTTCATCCGTGACCTAAGCAAACAGAGTAGGAGTATGTTGCTGCAATATGCCATGCCACGTATTCCATGTTTAATCAGGCCATAGCTGCATTCCAGCTAAAATATATAAAAGACCATATGGATTTCTTTTCACTGCATGATAATCTGCTACTGCCAAAACAGCTTGGCTTTTGGCCCACCCTACACCACTGTCTTCCCAAGCATGCAGAAAGAGAGCAGGATATAAACCTCATGGCTGTTTAGGGAAGGCTGAGTGAATATCCTGGAAAGGCTGCAGCCTCCTCCCTAGCTTTTTCAAGGGGCTCTTCCTGTCCTCATCTTGACATGACCAGGTGTCTGTACCATGTGAGTAAGCACCGTTGCTTAATTATTGCTAGTTACATACCAGATACACTAGTTAAGGAATGGGAGCATGCATGGATTCAGGACACATGGGTTTAAAGACCAAGGGATTCCTTATTTATGACCTACAGACGGGCTAGGGAAAGATGTTCATGTCAAGGCAAAGGAAGAAATCCTGTGTTAGTCTAAATTGCCTCTGTTGTCAAAAGTTAAATAAGTTAATCTACCTAGTAAGACTTAAGGGGATCTCTGAGGACCCAAGAAGAACATATTGCTATTTTTTAAGATTATAATTTTCAAGTTTCCAAGTTTAAAATTATTGACAGTCAGAAACAGGACGGGAGAAAAAAACCCAGTAATTCCTTTTTTCAGGTGTTAAAAGGTGTTTTCTTCCCCTGCATTTTTATGTATTTCATTTTCTTTACACCAAAGATTCAGAAGTATCTGGAGCAATATCTGTTCTGTGAACTATTGTTCATATTTATTCCAAACTTCAGCTGGCAGCTGGGTGAAGTACACAATGTGGTTACACTATACCACTTCTCTTCTGCTTACTTATAAATTTTTATCCATGTATCTGAACTGCACCTATTTTCTTATAACCTCCATTTCAGTAGATTCTTGCCAGAGAATTACTCTGCATAATTCTGCATAAATGAATGCTATTGATAAGAATAGTAGAACAGTGGTCTGAGGAAAGAAATAAATTATTTCCATCTTGTGTAAACAACTTTGCACAATAATTGATCATACTGGTCAGATTTGGAATAACGTCATATGGAATAACGTCATTTGGAATAACGTCAGTGGTATAACATCATATGTCATATAACAAACAATGACCAATATATTACTTTTAACAAGAGTACTACTACAGGACCACTATTAAACAATCCTTACCCAGCTTTACTCGCCTGTCTTCCAAAAACATAAGGCTCAGGGATTTCCAGAACTTTGGGTTTGCTCAGGATCTTGTTTTTAACAGCCACCAGATTCCTTTCTGAATTTTTCTGACATCTTTGTGAAGCTGTTACATCTTTTCTTTGTGGTTGTTGTTGTTGGTGGTGGTGGTGGTGGTGGTTGGTTGGTTAGTTGGTTGGTTGGGTTTTTTGTTTTGTTTTGTTTTGTTTCTGTTTGCTTTTTTTTTTATTTTGTTTTTTTGTTAGGGGGGTTTTGGTGTTTTTTGGTTGTTTGGGGTTTTTTTTGGTTTTTTTGGTTTTTTTGAGTCTCAGCTTTTCACTCTTTCCTCATATGGGAGCAATTCTAAACTTCCCTGTTCTGTACACATTATTTTTTTTACTTCTACTATAATATTTGAAAGATGAAATAATTAGAACTACTGACAATGTTCAATACAGGGACATAATGTTGATTTGTGCAAATTCTCATGAATATTTTCTGGTATGTTTGGTGTGGTTTGGGGTTTTTTTCCCTTGTCTCTCCTTCTGAGAAAAACTCCAGTGCTGTGATTTCCTTATCTGCCACTGAGCATTGAATCTGACATTTTCAGAGACATGCACAATTTTTTTCAGTAATAGCTACTTTATAGCCCATAATTTTACATACATATATAAATTTCCATATCCTGAAATTAATTTCCCAGTCCATTTGTCTTGTCTCTTGTATTGCAATGCCTAAGCCCGAAAAGTATGATTGCTACCAAAAGAATATAAACCCATAAAAATTAAAGAAAAACTTCAATAGATATACATGTCCAGAATTAAAGACATGTTTTTGAATAGAGACATTTCCAGGTCAATAGAGAAGATCTGTTTGAGAGAAGATACGGAAGCATCAAGTCTACTAAAATTGTTGAAACCTTAGTTGAAGTCTGGACAAAGTGTTACAGCGAATGGCAGAATTATTTCACAGAAGAGACTCTAGTCTCAAAGATATCCTAAGACTATGGAAATACCAATTGGATTTTAATCTTCATGCAGACCCGAAGCTACTGAAAGCCAAGAACATTCCAATAACAAGGGTTTGATACCAGTGGAATAACACCAAATCAGAAAAAAATAGGGAAAGGTGTTTTCCTTTTCAAGAAAACCCAGAGAACTGTTTATACCAGAAGAGATTGCTGAAAAGAAAATCTTTCAAATAAATCAATCTGAAGAGATCAATTCCATCAAACTTTAATCTGCATATAACGAAGCAAATGCACCATCATCAAAACCATTAGCTTTGCAGTCTCTCTGTTGGTGAGGTGATTCAAAAATTGATATGAATTATGCAGGAAGCCTTCAGGAAAACTAATGAATGTTTCATATGGTAAATAAGATATTACGCTTTCTCTTCTTTTTCCTAAGACTAATTGCTAGCCAGATGCCTAAAAAAACATTAGCAGATATGTTTTGCTAGGTTATGGATCAATCACAGACAAGTGCTATTGCTTATTTAAGACTCTAAAAGGGTGAACTCAGACATTACCAGTCATGAAATTAACAGAAATAGAACTGCTCTGTAATAATTTCTGAATATGATTAATTTGGCACTAGGGTCTTCTCTTTTTGAACATACAGGTCTTGTCTAATGATAAATAGACACAGAGGTTGAAACAGGGGAAAGAAAAGGAAAAAGAAATCAAAATCACTTCTTCCCATCTCATTAGAAATAAACAGTTAAGAGAAAACCTTATGAAAAACTTGGGGTGGGCTGGTAAAAGAGAACAGAGAGGCTACTGTAATTCTTCTAGTTTTCTAAAGGAGAAGTAAACTGCTCTTGGTAACTTTTATGACATACTGGACTAATGAACAGACAGCTCCAGGAGGATCTGAAGATGCTAAGACTACCAGGGAATAGGAGTATAGATGTATATACAACAGTCTCTGTGCTTTGTCTTTACTGTTAAAATAAGCCAAACCTTGTATTTGTATCCATTTATATACATTTGTGCTGTGGGCACAGGTGTACATGTATGGTTGAGCAGAGTTTTACACTCCCACCCTGGAGCAATCCAAGCCTTCTCTTATTTTCAACATATACAGAACTGTAAACGAGTAGACTTCCCAATCACTTCCTCTCAGTCCAAGAATCTGGAGCTGGGGCTCTGAGGAAGTAAGACAGAAAGGTAAGTTATGAATGCACATATTGTAAAACATCTCTACAGAGAGAGCATTTATTCTTTTTTTTTTTTTTTTCTTGCTTTGAATGATNTTATTGTTGATCTGATCTATTACGACAGGCTGGTGGCTAGAATAAAACTCGGGAGAAAAAAAAAGAACTACTAAGAAATAGAATTTAAAAATTAGGAAAACCAGAAGGAAAAAAAGTATGTCATCAGTTGCAGTACTGATGACAGGGTGAGTTTCAAACAAATATCGAAGAAGAGCTAAATGTTTGTCATAGTGCAAGGTGACAATTTTTAATTATGCATTCTCCGGAGAAAAGAAACCAGACCAGATATCTAGGCAGCTGATCCCAGGCTGGTATGCAGCAGCTCACTTTTGGGTGTTAATCATGTCCCCATGGATTAACTGTGTTCAGCAGCAGCTCAGAGAAAGCCACTTGAGGAAGTCATCCACGTTTTTGAGTGTATTAGAGAATAATTTTTCAGCACAACTCAAGCAGACTATCAGCTCTAACACTAAAGGTAAGTGTTGGGCACTGGGCCCTTCTGTGTGGAACCTCTTTGGCACTAGAGATTTTGTCACTTTTACCTATAGAAAAACACTATTCACCAGTTACTAGAAGGTAAATAAGAATTATCCATTATATATATCTTAATATACCCTCACCAGATTCTGTCATTGTCTCAGACTCAAACATTCAAGAACCTATAACACAAGCATTCCAACTAAATTGGATAGTTGGAAAACAAGTGCAAAGCTTAGCAATCCATGTCATATCAGCTAAAATTATAGTAAATATAGATGATAGCCAAGGGATACTTGGGCTGCTGAAGAGGAGAGTCTTGTTGTAAATTCATACAAATATAATACATTCATACATTTATTTTAACTTACATTCATTTTCTAATATATATCCTACTTCTGTTCCACCGTCACCATCCTGCTGGCCAGCCCAAATTCTCATAGAACACAGTTTTCAATTATCAATATTGAATGAAATATTGAATGAAAAAATCTTCCTGAGAGCCAGAAAACTGGCTGTTAATTCCAGCCTTGCTCATGTAATTTTTTGTGTTTCTTTGTTTTCAACAGCTGCAAGACAAAATGAAGTGGGGCCATCCAGACATTATTTACATTTTAAAATTATATATATTTTGAAACTTCAATCACAGGAAAATATTAATGAAACAAGTATCTATTTTGCATACTCATCTAGATGTAAGAAAATTTGCAAATTTGGATCTCTGACCCATTTGAGCCAGAATGTCTCCCAGAGTGGTGCTACACACGCACATTTTTTTATATTGCTCCCTTTCCCTAAAACAATCCTGTGTACTCCCAGCTAAGGAACAGATGTGATTTGTCATCTACAACTGGCAATATTCTAACTTGAACTGACAAAAAATAAAGTTCCACTGTCTAACAGCTTAATATTAACAGATATTATTTATGAAGGCAGTAAAAAAAGCCCCTAAGGTTTGCAATAGATATCAATATACATCTGCTTCTAAAAAGCCAAAAGCTACTCTGTTTTGGAAAGTAGGATATTCCAAGAAAGAGAGGAATCAATTAAATTTGCAAAATCATCAGTGCTTTCCAAGTTCTGTACAGTTGCTTTCTGGTTCCAGACAGGCCAACAGAGCTGCTAGAACTTTGTATACTGGAATAGGGGTGGCATTTTATTGATGTGTAGAGGAGGAACCTTAAAATTCACAGTCAAACACCCTTTCTCCTAACACTAGTGGCCCACTGGAAACTGACTTCCTCCTAGTGTGGCGTTTCTGTTATCTTTCTTGTCTTAATGTAGATTAATAACTCTGTAAGGATGTTTATTACATAATTATTACTACTTGCATCATATATTCTGCATCTAATGCATAAGATAAGGATATTGTTTCTTGTTAAAAAATATTGCTTTGGAAAACACTAAATAAGTTTCATAGTGTGATTTCCTTTGGAATTCAGAAAGGACATTAGCAGAATTAGACTTGTGTGTAAAGCACACAACAAAACAGAATGAATGGTGAGAATTAAGTTTGTGAGACAGCTGAACTGAAATGTAGGGTTCTACAGTTTACTTGCCCTGAAGCTCTTAAAGTTAAGAGTGCCCACTTGTGAATCCCTAGAAATTCCATTAGGTATCCTGAGAGGAAAATAAATACCATATTTCTGTTTGAAGAGTTCAGACAGTCTTGTCAGTCTGCAGCTAGAGAATCCTAAAGTCACAAAGGGTTGGTTGAAACAGGTGAACACTTACAATTTATACTTATTACTGACTGAAGTGAATATCAAACTAAAGGAGCCCTCTGGAAAGTGACCTGAAGCTTCTCACAAAACACCCCAAACCACAGAGCGTATTCTCTTTAGGGTAAGGAAAAGCAGACATATTCTCCCCAGACTACTTCCATAATGACCCAACCCCACAGCGCAGCCTCCAGCAGAGCTGTCAATGTCAGCACACGAGTTTTACGCTGCTTGAAAAGACAGCAGTGGGGACTGCATCATCTTGAAAGATTGGGATCTGTAAGAGACAACAAATCTAAACTTTGAGGAAGCCAAGAAAAACTTTGTGGTAAAAGAGCTGTGGTGTCAGCCTCTCATTTCTTTGAGGAGCAGCATGTTCCATTCCGCAGTTTGTAATGGATTACATCAGACTTAATTTTGGAGAGAAAAATATACCTAGCCATCCCAACATACCATTTTTCCAGCACAAGAAATGACAGAATGCTTTGCAGGACACTGCATGAATGTGCCAAAGGCTCCCAACTTTCTTTGAACCAGAACTGACTCATTATTATGCAAGTAAATGCAAGTGGCTATAATCATAATGCACAGAGTCTTTCTGGCTTTATTATGGCAAGCTATAGGTTTTAGCTATATTTTCCCTTCTAGGCAATCAGATAAAGCAATATAAAAATTATTTGGAAGACAGATTCCTCTGTTTCTGTTGGAAGCGAACAGAAGGTTAATGGCATTGTTTTTACACTACATATCCTCTCTGTGAATCCAGTGTCTCATGGTGATAGCTGCAAGAACAGATTATTAAGCTCCCCAAAAATTTCTAGGATGGTTTATACCTAAGCTTAAAAAAAAAAAAATTACACAGGTGATTTAACTTGTAAAACTTTCTTATAAAAGTTTTGGCAACTGATAATAAAAAGTTGGCTAGCAGTCTTTGCTTGTTAGTAGAATAATTGGCAACATACAAGATGTGGATGTGGTCCACAACTGCAGAAATTCCCATTATTTGCTACTGAAAGGTCAGTAATGGTGTTACATGTGCTGAATGCTACTATTGAGAAGACTCAGAGACTTCTGCCAGTGAAATGCTACACCATTTGCTAAATGGTAGAGAAGTCTCAAATAGAAAACTCTTAAGAAAATAAAGAAGAAATGGTGACAATTTCTCTCATAAACTCACAATTGTATTTACAGCCTTGGAGTAAACAGCATGAAAAGAATTGTGGATATGGTTAGGGTTTTTTTCTGATGCAGTGGTGATGCACTAGAAGATTGCTTTTGTAGATAACAGAAATATTTAAATAGTGAACAACGGAGAAAATTAGCTGGAATAGCAAATGTCTCTGTCATCTGAGGTGACAAGGAATTTAGGGCTTCAGAAATGTAGATGACATTTTATTTTGACCTGCTGGGTTCAGACACAAACCTCATCACATCCAAAATTATGGTGAAAAATGTATCAAAATTCACACGTCCTCTTCTGAACCGTGTTAGTTTTCTTACAAAAGCAGAGATGTATAGTCAGACAAGCTTGGCCATGTGCAGGCCTTTGGTTAAAGAAATTTTGCATTCATAATTTTCCCTCAATTGTATTTGAAGGCATAATTACAATCACATGTGTTTTCCTATCTTGTTCATTGTTAGTCTTCTATTAGTCCTATCTTTCTTCACGTAAGGAATTTGGAGCAAGCTGAGCATCAGGCTTGGAGAAAGAAAGCAAGCCCTTCCAAGCACAAAACAGGGACTAAACCATTTTCATGGCAACAGGAATCAGATGTGAATGGTCCAGTTGCCTATATTCTAGTACATAGGTAAAGATAGTGTAAGTTTAGACTGAAAGTGCAATAGTCCTTGATTCCACTTTTAAGTTATAGATTAATTCATATAAATTTCAAGGAAAAAATATTTGTGCACTATTTAATCTAAAGTTCTTATAATTTTCAAGAATGTGAAACAATGCAGAGGTATTATATAAAAATCAGTATCTTAAATTTATGAAGAGTTGCCTCACAATATTTTATGTTGAGAAAATATTCTATTTTCCAGAGAGTCTGTTCTAAATAAAATTATATCCTGGAATTCAAAATATAAACCTAACATATATTCCCTTGCACCCTATAGTATGCAAACCCATAAACTGAAATAAGATCCCTGCCTTCACTAAATCAAAAAGGTACATGATTTGTAACTGTGGTTTTTTTGTTGTAATTTTAAACTTTGTAATTTTGAAAGAGGATTACATACATTTGAAAAGGCTTTCAGAAGAGCACAGATCCTGTGATCTTGTACTATAAACAATATTTGCATAACACATGGATGTTGTCCTTATTTGTACACCTGTGCATCACCTGGGAAAATATCATGTGTAAACACATGTATTGGAATTCTTACACACAGACTATCTTCTAGTATTGATCTTACAGCTCTTAGTGACACTAAATTGTTAGATCGCAATGTCTCAAAATATATATTTTTGAATTTGTCTTTATATCCTCTTATATTTTTTTAAAATTTAAATTCTTTTTTTTAGACATCCTTTTGGCTCCAAGACTGCTGTGTAAAATCTGTTTGATCTTTTGACGTGAGATCATATGATAAATCTGAGCCCCAAATGATTAATCTCTATATAAGCACCTTGGAAAGGGCTCTGCAGGGAGTGTTTCAGTGCACCTAAGAACAGAATTCTCTGAGTCACTCTGAAGACTTGTTTGCTCTCCTTGAATGCAGAAAAATGAAAGAAAAAGCCTCCTGTGACTACTGTTTCCCTTTCCATATTGGTCTGCATGGTTGCTGCCATTGAGTATTCTCCTACATTACTGAATGCTTCTGGGTTTTTTCAGAAAGTCTGCCACAAACACATCCAAACACATCTTCTGTTTTATGCATTGGTCCCTTATACCACAAAGAGACATGATCCAAGTCTCAGTTCTAATTTACAAGATTCCAGTGACTTCAAAATATATATCAAAATAAATTACTACATGATGGCATTAAGAAACATAAAATTTCAATTAAGATGAAACATTCAAACACCTGATGGAGACCCAAGATCCTTCTGGTTTTAGCTACCAATCTAAGGCCTCATTCAAAAAGTAAAACTGAGGAAGATTGTTTTATTGTTTTGGGGGTTTTATCTCTTTTTTGCATCTTTTCTGTTTGAATTCACAGTTACAAATTTTAAGCTTTCAGTAGCATGGCCCTTACGTTAAAAAAATCTTTAGTTAGACTTAAATTGAAGACATTTAGATAGACTGTTGAGATCTACATTCAGTTTATACACCGTTTTGTTACCTGGGTGAGAACATTAATTTTTTTTAATCTCCTATTTTCAGATAGGATCTTGTATCAGTCGCCATTCTCAGAGTGAAAAAAATCAAATAACTTTTTTTTTTTGTAAAGGCCTTCTCCATTTGGCTTGCCAGAAGTCAGAGACATATTTCTTTTCTCATACTGGAACCATTATCAGCTTGTGTTGGCAGGACCCACACGCTGTTCCAATGACAGAAATCCACTTGTGCTTTCCAAGATCGCCAAACAAGTGTTTTGTAGGGTTTGCTGCTCCCCAGCTATGAGAAATATTACTGTTTGTCAACTGCGGTGATACTGCTGTTTTTCAGCAAGCAGATGCTGTAAACTGATCTCATCTTTATATTAATATTAATCTCATAAAAGCTGCCATGCCAATCCCCACTGTCCCCTACATATTGGTAGAAGACTAAATGCTCCTTAAAATACTACAAATTTCTAGATCTCAAATATTTCAACTTGCCAAGGAACTGCAGGCTCACATTTCTCCTTTGGTCTCTAATAATGTGAAAATGTGTATTCACTATAAACTTTTCTTTATTCTTGTTGAGTTTCAGTCCTCTTACACAATTCCAGCTCACAGATATGTTGCTGTTCTCCCAGTGACCGAGTCTTGGCTAGATGATCTCTCAGTCCCATTATTTGCACATTTCCTACTGCCTAATTTCCCTTTTCCCCAGTTTCATTCTGTCTTACCTTGACTGAAGTTTCCAGAATGGTAGAATATCCAACAATTTAAAATAATTAAATAATCTTAAAATATTCCTCAGCCTGTGATGGGCAGTGGAGCCATGCTCTGATCATAATCCATTGTTTCTCTCCCATGTCAAATAATATACTTTTGACATTCAAGCATTCACTGTGTGATCAGGAGCAATTTCAGGAACAGAAATAATGAATATGAAAGTGAAGAATATTTCTAGAATAGATACTTTCCTGTTGATTTTCCAACTCCATAAATCCACTTAATTGTCTCTTTTCTTTAAACAAATCAGCTATCTTTGACTGCAAGGCATCATATAGCCTTTTACCATCAGCAGAAATTTAAATATTTATATTTCTTCTAATCATTGGAGCATAGACACAGATCTCCCAAAGCAAAGCAATTCTTTTTCACAGGAAATGTGTTGCTGTTTTCCAAAGTAATTCAACAAAAATGGAATTCAAAATAAATACAGCAGAATTTCAGATTTGCTGATTAGCAAGTGTTTACTTATCCATCAGATTGAACCAAAAAACTCAGCAGTCACTACAGACTTTCTCCCATAGTAACACCAATACACACAGTAGGGAAAATTACTGTATACTTGATTCTCTCAATAAATTCTTAAAGTTAAGTTCTGTGTCCCTAAACCTACATCCATTGTGAAAGGGAAAAAAAAAAAAAAAAAAGTACATGAGAATATACATTGGTGTTTCTTCTGGAAAACTGGCAAATCCATAAGCAGATGATGTGTGAAGCAAAGTCCAACAAAACTCATTTTGTTTATGGCTATCTGGAAAGTCGTGTTCTAGGGCTATCTGCTTTCTCACTTCTGTTTCTCTCCATAGAAATCTCTCTTCGTTGATTGCTTGGCTATAATAAATTAATTTTTAAAATATTATTCACATTTCTTCCCATTTGATCATACTGACTACCTCGTGCTTTCACAAGTCAATAAAACTTTATTGATTCTTATTCAGACTGCAACACGGGCCAAGACAACACCTTTCAGCAAACAAGCAAGAGCCTTCAAACATGGTTTGAAGCATCATTTCAGACAAGAGAAATCCCTTTGTTCTATCATAGCTCTGTCATTACCATTTTTTTTTTCCCTTTGCCCTTTGGACTGGTTTCAAAGTACCGCTTTTAAAGCCAAGTGGAGAACACAAAATTAAACCAAACACTGGTGTCACGTTACTATGCATCAATGCCAATTGTTAAAATTCTTTTAATCTGAGTTTTCAACTTTATCCATATATAAGGCAGCATTAGTGATTTCTCTCACTTCTAGAGGAACTGTAAACTCACACCCTGACCACCCACAGTTCCACACCTCCCACCACAACACAGCCAGCATCGTTTCAACCCTGTTCCTCAGTGACCTGCATATCCAAAATACAGCCTGTCATCACAGTCACAAGGCTTTGGGCACATAATGCTTTAGGCAGTGCCACTGTGAGAACATTGTGGCTAGAAAGCTCAATAAAACTTGTATTTTAAACACAGTTTACAAAAGAAAATTGAACTGGAATTCTACAGATATTATGTTGCCAAATTTTAAAAATCATGACAGAGATGACATGGTGTTCTCAGAGTCTAGATGTGTCTTGGAGGTGGTGAGATGGGGGCTTGCTTGGTGTTTTTAATTCTTTAATTAAAACATGGGAAAATGATGAAGACTGCTGTAAGATTCCACACAGATTTTGACAAAAAAAAAGCCCTGTGGAATGAGATCTCAGTGCCTTCTCTTTTCTTTCGCTATTGACGCTTATTTAGATGGTGCTTGTGTCACACTGAGCCTCTACCAAACTCTCCCTAGGTCAGTGAAACACACTTTTTTTTCTTGGATTTAGAAGAATGCTCTTGAATCTTATCTTGGTAGGGCTGTTTTATTATCCCCAATTCAATGTATATCATCATCAAGGAATGCTCTTCAGCATAAAGCACAGAACACTTTTCCTTCTTGACTAGCACATACTTGATTCACTGTTTTATATCTTATATATTAAAACCAAAATATCCCACCATTTAAGTAAGAGTTATCAAAAATACTCAGAAAATTATCAGAGATCCGTTTCTGATCCACATCTGCAGGAGTTTTAATAACTAAAACTTTCCAAACTACAGGTTTCCCATTTCAGCCGCATTTCACATGTTCTCTCTGGAAAGCTACCAAGAGCTACAAATCATGAGTTTTGCACAGAGAGTACCTTTAAAAATGAACTTCCACAAACTCAAATTGTAAGGTACCTTTCCTATCAGCAATTACATATTGATTAACTATTTTAAAACCCAATGCAGTGCAATTATTATCATCCTGACTTATCGTTCAAAGGCCCAATCTTTGATGAATGAAATTCACAACTCATTTCGTGCATTTGAATACCAATTAGGCTAATAAGCTGCAGATCCTTGTGTCAAAACAATTTGAGTAAGTTTGTCTTACAGTTACATTTGAGCTTTCACACATTCTTTCCCATGTCTACTAGCCAAGTCAGTAGATTTCACTTACTATGATACAAGAAAAAGCAATGAGACTAATTTGGTCACTGTCAAAACAAAAAAATCTCTTTCATCATGCAAACCTTAATTCTTTATCTGGTTGAAGGACTTTCAACATGATCCATTAAGAATGTTTGTAACAGCTGTATTCAGTCTTTTGACACCATCACTGCCAATCTGAATAGCTTCCATCAAATTTGTATTGTTTATTTTAGCTTGTAAAATATTGTTTTAAATAACTCAAAACAAATGAGAACACAGACAATACATCTTTTCAGTGTCACAGGTATTAAAGTGTTTTGTGAAAAAAGGTCATCTTGTGTTTCCAAAGCTGTGTGTCTCTATGCTACTGTGAGTGATTCAGACAGCATGGCTTACTTAAGATCTGTTTTGTCTTCATTAGACATTTTAAACTGCAAGACAGTTAATTATTCATTCTGAACATATGTAGGACTTCTGGAAGGTAGATTACAGGATGACCAAAAGGTCCTGAAATGAAGAGTGAGTTTTATCATAAAACTGAGGAAGAGAAAAAGGGAGAATGGCACTGAAGCCCTGTTCAAGTGGATTTTCAGAAACAAAGGCGTGTATTTCTGAGGAGCAGGCCAGTGATGCAAGGCAGTTCTGGCAAGCACAGGCATGGCACAGCATTTGCATGATCACTGATGTAGACTTAAAGCACGTAGTTCTTGAGGAATCTATCACATCCCATGCTCTGGCTGACACTGCAGGTAGCCCAAATCCAGAAAGCTCCATCATGTGCTGTGGGAGGGCTGCGTGGATGGTGGAGCCTACAAATGCCACACATTTAGCTGGCATGCCAAGAATGTACAAAAGACAAAAGGAGTAAGTTAAGATAGAAATAAAAATAGACCAGCTATCTGGGGAGACTTTGCAGGTCACGATTTGAAAGGAACAAAGGCATGTGCTTTCCTGTATGGTGGATGTGTCCAGTGCAAAGGGAGTGGCAGTGGTAAAGGCAAAACTGTGACCAAAGTCTCCAGTCTACTGATACTCATAAAATGAATTTTTGTAGACTGGGCATCACATTAACAGGCACTGCATATCAGGAAATATGCATTATGTTGAGAACATGAAGCTCCAAAATGTATAATCAAAAATGTCCTTGCCTTTACAGTCCAAACAGCACAATTTTATATAAATTATGGATATTTTAAAAAAATGTAATAATTTTCTTATTATTTCTAGTGCTATTAGATGATTTACCTAAAGGAAGGGGAGTAATGGAAATCTAATTCACTACTGATGCTCCAGAAATTCTGGAGTACAAAGATTAGGTGATGCAATATAGACTTTAAATATCCATTAGTTCATAAAGCCTGTATATTGAAATATTGACAGGTCCACAATTTAATGTTTTAATTTACAGAGAAATTTGAGACAAATTTTTGTCAGTTCTGAAAAGTCCCAATATTTCTTCATTGACCTGAGTTTATTCCAGACAATATATTATTTTTATATGTTCCCTCTTTTAGAAGAAAAAAATTGTTACCTTTGGTTGATTTTTAAAATTTGTTATCTTATGACAGAGTAGTTATCCTAAAATAAAAAGGGACAACGACTGAATCTGTTTTAGATTTTATCACAGATATATATAACCCATCATGAGTCAAATAACCCACTAAATCTGAGCAATAATGTCCCTACCAGTAAAGATGTATAGAGAGATCCCATATGCTTTTTTAAAACACGATGCACAGGCATACATAATTAGTATAATTTCATATAGTAAAAGACTACATTATTGGTCATTGGAATTAGTGGAATATATTCTGTCCACATAGCCATGCTGATATTAATTGATTCCTAACTGAAAAACAGAATGACTTTAAAATGGTGAAGGGCTGCTTTAAATTTGACCCATTCCCACTGTTACCTGTTCGATGTTATACGCTTTCAGGTTTTATCTTGAAACTTCAGCTTTAAAATTATGGGGATTTACTTTGCATGTGTATGTGTTTGCTTTTACATTTACAGTTAAGACTATCCATACAAACATCAAAAAGCCTCAGACACTGACAATAAAGTTATACTTTATTGTCTTTGCAAGTGATTATGTTCAAGCTCCACCACCACTTTGGGAAGCAAACCTGTAAAACATCTATGCCTGTTCAACTTGCCCTGTGCAATTACTGAACATTACATTAGCATGATATAATTTCTTAAAAAGTATTCAGTCTAATTACAGTTGAACTGTTATTTTGACTTGCTATGTTCTAATAGTGTGTGCAAGAATAGCATCCATTTCATTGCTACCAAATGCTTCTAAGATAAACACTAATTCAAATTTTGAAAAAAAGTCTAGAATTTTATACCTTCTAATATTTTCTGTGAAGTCAGTGCAATTCCTTTGCAAAAGAGCTGCCCATTTCCTTCCCACACTGTGCAATCTCACGTGTTTACATCTCTGAAGTTAGCATCTATCCTCTTCTGTTTGGCAGCTGTGAAATAGATCGCACCTTTGATTGGGAGCTCATCTCACTACAGATAACTCTCATTCCCAACAGATACTGACCTATGAACCTTTTCAAAGAAGTTATATTTGTTGCTTTTCTCATATTAAAAAAAAATAAATTAAAATTTGTTAAAGCCAAGGCATTAATGACACTGACCACATCTCACAATAACATTACCTTTTATTAGAGATCATATTTTACATATCCCCGTAAGATATAAAACCTTCCAAGTGAAAATATCAAAAACCTTCAGCTGAAATCAGTTTGTTTCAGATAATACAAGCAAGTAAACCAAAGAAAATTAAGATAAAGGAATGTAAAAACCCCAAACCATAAAATCAGAACAGGTTCAACCCTTGTATGGAAAGTAACAACAAGGTTTTAAACAATTTCTTATACAGCATTGTATTTAAAATCATACTGGCAAAGTAAAGATGTTTCTTTCTCTTAACCAATAGCTACAAACTCAGCAGCTATAAAACCAGAAAAAATTGCAAAATAATGAAATTTAATTAGATGGCCAAATCACAAAAAACAGCGTAAGAGTTCATTAAGATTTGTACAAATAAAAAACCCCAAAACTCCCAAAATATGACAAAACAAAAATCCAACAAAAGCCCAAGCCAACAAAAACACAAGCTCATTGACAGCAACGCTCTGAAGCAATTCAAGCAAAACTCTTTTTGAGAATTTGACTGGAGTTTTGATTTAGTTAAGGATTTCAGGAAATTGAAATTGAAAGCTGTCATTACACAAAATAGCAAAATAAAGGAACAAGGATTATGTCTGCTGATTAAGGAAGATTCAGGTATCATGATCGCACAGGTGATGATAAAAGTGAAGAACCAATGCTATATGAAGAATCTTTTAAAGCAATTCCAAGAGGCAAAATACTTCAAATTTTATTGCATCAAAATTTTCCTGTTCTGCCTAGCAAAACTGAAATAGTGTTTTGAATGTTTTCTTGCACAGAACACATAAAATTCTCTTAAACATTTTAATTCTGAAGAAGCAATGAAATAAATGTTATGAGAAATTTCTTCTGGCAAGTCTACTAAGCTTTGAGTTCCAACAAAAACCAGCATTTTCAAATACTCTTTCTAAGAAAAGTTACAGTACATGTTTATTGCATGAAAACATCCATTTATTGGATCTATCTGATTCTTCCATTTGTGGTTAGTGGTTCCTATATTCTTGATGTAACTTGCACCAAATCCTACTAAAATATTCCTGTTATTACAAAACACACAGTAGATTGAATTAAGTACGAAAACCTAAACCATCTCAACAGAGATCCAACCTGTGACAATGCATAAAATCTAAGTATGATTTTCATTTTCTTTTTATAGCCTGTAGCTACATGAAATAATTTGATAACTTTGATATTTGATATAATGGTTGAACAACAATGATAAAATCAAATACAGGAGGCAATGTTAGAGCTAGCACATCTTTTTACCAGTTATGATAACTTTTCATGCATTAGTATTGAGGATAAGCAAGAAGATATGGAAAAGTAAAGCATAAGCTAGAGACAGAAGAATGAGCTATAAAAATAAATGAAGACTATAAAATGGGATCATACTCAACTGAATGTTCATATATATTAGTGTAAACAGCAGCTCTACTTAGGGAAATACTTTTCACACTTGAATAGCTTAAGTAGTAAATATGGATTAATATGGGAAAAAGAAAAGTCTCCATTCTTCAGTAACATGAACACTGGCAATGTAAGTGAGGTTCGTAAAGCAAGTGTGTAAAATGTTGTTTAAAATATAGGCACATCATTTGGAATTAACAGGTCACCACAGTCTGTGACAAGCAAGCACATGTTTTGATGGGTTTGCAAACTATATCTTTCCTACTACCAACTCTCTGCATCAAGCTGCAATTTTCTTGAAAGCAGTTGAATTTAGCTTCTACAGTAATTCTTTTTCTGTCAGTGTTTCACATCATGACATCATATTAATACATTCAAATAGTCAAAATGTTCAGAATAAGTTAGCACAAACTTGGTGCAGGAGTACATAGATCAGTGTGGCCAGCATCGTCAAATAGGAGATACACAGCTTAAGTATCATATAAACTACCTTTTCCCCAAAAGCATTAACATAGACACCAAAATTGTAACAAGACATATCAAAAAATAAGGCACATTTATTTTGATATGGTAATCTTGAAATAGAAAACTCATTTCAGAGAATACTGGTATCTAAATGAGTTTTATAAAAAACCTTGTATTCATGATAATTATGGACATTTCTCATCATGGTAATGGAATAATTGCACATATCCCAGTGTGTCAAGTAACAAAATGGGAGTTTTATTAAACATTTCCATTGCAAAATTACTTTGTAGATTCCTATTTTTCTATTTACATAACTCAGGTGAATGGTAGAAGTATTAAAATCTACCATCACTTATCACAAGTACTGCAGGCTTTCGTTTTACCACAATTAATAATCCCCTTTGTGTTGAATAAATTGAAATTAATTGTGGAATAAATTGAGATTATTGTTATTTATATAAATGATTGCAAATATTTGGACATTAGCTACTACACAGGAACATTTTATTCCATTTTATTTCCAAGCTGCATCAAGACTTTCTACACTGAGTTATTTGTATATAAATTCATCAAGAATCAGGAAAAGAAGGCTGTTTAAAATCCAATCCCCTACTTAAGAAAATTGAAACACCAGAAACATCATTAATTAGCATTTAACCTGAGATTTAATCTGTTGAGAGGTTAACATCGATAGAAATTTCTTCACTTGTTGTAATAACTGATAATGATGTTGCTATTTTATGGGGGAAAAAAAACTGAACAACAACAACAAAAA